>JARWCS010355136.1:0-10879 GCA_034783895.1 Geukensia demissa
GGACGGACGGACGGACAGACAGACAGACAGGGTGAAAACTATAGGGCACCCGCATCTCGATGCGGGGCCCTAATAATAAATGCTCTTTTTACAGAATTTATTGATTTGTAAACTCAGCCTTTCACTTACAAACTTTACATAAGGTCCTTTTGGGCATAATACAGCCAAGTTGGCTGAGTTTACACATCAATAAATTACTTCAAAATATCTTTTTTACTATAACAAATCATGTTCTGATACAATCTGAAATCAAAACTTTACCATAGAAATCAAAAGTTGTCCTTAAATAATTTATAAAATATGTTAGAGGGTACATTGAATTTACTACATACGATTAATTGGATGATCAACACAAAATAATAGATCCTGAAACAGATGTTACAATTCATAAGTTTACAACACAAGTAAGTTTTTATTATGATCTCAACCTGTTCCAATTTTTTCAATAATAAAAAGATCCCATTGCTCTATTACTTTTAATACATAACTGTAGTTTAAAAGATTCTTAATACAAAATTTTTTCCTAAAATAACTTCAAATATTAATTTCTTTGCCCGTGTACGACCTTACCCCTCATTTGTGTGCTTCAATGCACAGATGAAGTGTCGTCAAAAACTAGCAAAGAATACCTCTCAAACCCATGCTAGGGGATGTCTTGAACTTACAGTGGGGTGGGAGTTTTTACTCTCTGTTGAAGGCCTTACTGTGACTATGAGATGAAGAACAGCAATCAAAGCACTGTTCCTTTCCTTGGAATTTACTGGTATATATGAGATTTTTGTGTCGTGAATATCTTTCTATTATACTATTACTATCAGTTCTAAATTAATTGTATGATCCAGTAGACATGAAATTAAGTCAAAAAATTTCAAGCAAACTTTTACTGGAAAAGGATTGGTGTGGTTGCTTTTTATTCTTCATTTTATAAAAGAAAAATCAAAAGCAGTCTGAACTTTTTTTTCAAACCTAGTCACGTTGCAGACTATTTTTAAAGTGCCTGTGATTCAAAATGTTTTAAAAATGAATGTAAACCATAATCACCATTGCTTCTCTTCTGAACAGACCTGATTTTGCCAACATAAATATAAAGGGGAAAAGGGTTACCTGAAGCTGAATTCTATGTGTAAAAAAGGATACAATACAGGAAAATCCCAGTTTCGAAAAGCAGAATTTTACTAAAAAGTGGAAAAATCATGTCAGTCTTTAGTTTTTTTGTTTGTTTTTTTCTCAAATTCTAATTTTATCAGGCCTTATACCTTCATATCCTGGTTTATGATTCACCGTCCATCCACTGGTATCCTGCCCATACATTTCTGGTCCAGTTCCGTCATCTTCATAAATATCTCCATCATAGAATTCATCCACATCATTCTGGGATGTATACTGATTTGTCCTGTTGACACGGCTTGGAATCGGTCGACCCTGAGGTCCTGGTGACATTGACATTGGATAACCATATGCAGACTGAGGCATTACAGGAGGGGTTGGTTGATACCCATAAGCAGTTGGTGGGGGTGGTCTGTACATAGATCCAGCCACAGATCCTGCGTATGGTGAGGGATACATCTGCTGTGGTGGTTGCTGTTGTCTTTGATATAAAATCAAATCCTATAAAAGAAAACCCAAGACAGACTGTGAGCAAAACTTACAAAAGATACCCACACTCACCAATGGATTATCATCTGTCGTTGGAATGAGTAGAGAAATTTCCTTCCTATCTACACATTCTGTCTTATGTAAATGTAAAGTTTCATTAAAATCCATTAAAAGGTTTAGGAGGAGATGTGCTTACAAGGTTTGTGGACAGATGATTGGACAAACAGACAGGATGATCTCTAATTTCGTCCCAAACTTTTTTGTGGGGGGTAAAATTAATACAAGTAAATGTATTCAGATATAATTGTTAAATTCAATTTGCAAATTTGTTTTCACTGGGATGTGTCCAGCAGAAACCTTTATTAAAATCAATTTATCAACAATTAAAAATAAATGAAATTCTAATCTTTATCTAGTATTGAAAGTTGAATAGATACTGTGCAGCATTATTTAGAAGTTATAGAAAAAGGGGGATATGGTGTAAATATTCATGACACAAAAATCTCATATATACAAGTAAATTCAAAGCAAAGGAACAGCGCTTTGATTGCTGTTCTTCATCTCAAAGTCACAGTGAGGCCTTCAACATGGAGTAAAAACTCGCACCTCACGGTAAGTTCAAGACGGCCCCTAGCACCGGTTTGAGCGGAATTCTTTGCTAGATGATCCAGTAACTATTTAATGGCACTGTAATCCAGTGGATGACATTGTTCTTATGTTTAAGTGACCTTGTTTTAAATAATTAGATTATATTGCGGATAATTGTTACGTTTAAATATAATAACATCTTTGACAGCTGGTCTTATGATGTGGATATTTTGTCAATTGTTGAAGGCCAAAGGTCAACCTGTAGATATTTGTAATTTTAACATTCTTAATGGCTATCTCATAGACAATCATACCACATCTTTTTTTTAATTTATGTTGTTCATTGAATATTTTACAGCTATACAATAATAGAAAACCCCTCACTTGGCATTGACAATACCTTCATTTGTTTCATCATGTCACCATATTCATCTTTCAGATCTTTTACAGCCTGTTGTAATTCAGAGTTCTGATTCTTCATGTGTTGTACCAAATCTATTACCGTCTCCTGTTTTTTCTCCAATGCCCATATCCTGGCTTCTAGTCTTTCTGGACTTGGCCTTGGTCTCTGACTAACCTGAAGACAAATATTTCATGATACATGTGTGTAATGAAATGCCATGTGAAAACTATTAAAAATTTTCTTTTCAGTTGCCCCATGTATACAGAACATCCTCAAGAGAAATGTTAGAAAGCCAAATCCTTAACATGTGTCTTACACTCAGTTGGAGAAACTACATAGTTTCTTGAACATCATCTAGTGTTTTTGCATAATTTTAAACATTCTTTATTCAAACAGTTCTTTAACTTAATACAAAATCAATAACATGGTTCATACACCTTTTTTGTTCCAAAATTTCATGACTTTTCCATGACCTTTTGGCCATTTTCCATGACCTGTTTCTTGTCGGATTTTTTGTATTAATAGTAAAGTAATATGAGTTGACGACAAAATTTTGATCAAACATGGCTAATTATAGTAAGTTTGTTTTATATAACCTGCATAACTATTTGATATAAGATCCTTAGATTCTTTCTTCACTTGTGACCTTGGTTATGAAACTTTAAAACTGTTTATTATTTTTTTCTGTTGTGGAAAGAAAATTCCAGGACTTTTCCATGACTTTTATCACAATTTATGAATTCCATGACTTTTCCAGGCCTTGATTTTGATTTTACAAATTCCATGACTTTTCCAGGATTCCAGGACCCGTACGAACCATGCAAATGTAAAAAATGAGAAGATATGCAGTGAAGGTCAAGGGGACCATTTCTGTTGCCAAGGAGACCATTTCTGTAAGAATGTTGGAAATTGTTGAATCTAGAGTTGCTTAGAAGGCCTTCAACAAGGGTGGAATCCTGCTCCTTGTGACAAGCTCTAGATCAATCCAAACAGATAAGATGTGTAAACATAAAATTAAACAAATCTGTTAATTCATTAGTTTTGCGTTAAATTTATCAGTCTTCAGTAGATTGTGAAAAAAACATATAATGGACCGTTCAAGATATTTATAATACTGCTATTTTTTTTAGTACATCAAGAACACAAGATTTTCAACGGTCAGTCAATGACTAGATTTAAAGAGAGCACCATAAGCATAAAGATATTGCAGGTATAGTAGTAGACTGACATGTTACTAGAGGTCCATACTGGATGTCTAAATCTCAAAGTACCTACAACACATTACTATGAAGTTTTAGACCAAATATCACACTACTCCCAAATGCAGCTCGATGAGGGTCCCTAAAAATATAAAACTTTTCTCCTTCTCCTTTCAAAGAATTTTTTTTAATTACTTCTTGCAGTGTGAAGATAAAACTGTACCTTTGAAAACTATTTTCTCAATTATTGCACATTATTTGTTGGAAATAAACCAGTATTTATCAACACAAAACAAAGTTTGAGGTCAATTTAAAAATTACAAAATATTTATTACAATAATGATGTAAATCCACAACAAACACTAGGCACATGTAGTTACAATTTAGATACTATTTTTATATAAACAATTTATAAATGAATGTTTACAAATCTGTATAAATTAGGCCTTCAAAATAATAGATGTGTTTCCTGTTAACCATAATAAATCAACAGAAAAAAATTATTTGTTTGGCCTCAACAAATTAAACAAGCCATACTATGAGCAACACTCACAAAGGATACCAACCTCCCCCATGGATATCTGCCCTTAGAATGAGCTGAGATGAATTTCCTTCCTATGTGCAAATCTACACACTGAGTCCAATGCTCATTTAAAGTTTCATTGAAATCAACTGAACAATTTAGGAGGAGATGTGTAACAAGGTATGTAGACCAACAGAGGTACAGACAGGATGATTCTTATAAACTCACTAAACTTCTTTTCGGGGTATAAAAAATTCCTCAGAGAGTGAAAATAATACAACTGTTCAAATTTTTGTTGAATATACAATTTTTTAAGAACTTGAAAGAGAACACATTAAATAATCTCATATCATCACAGTAAAGAAATACACAAAACTGATCCGACAAATGTAAATGGTATTGCTTAATAAAGTTAGTACCCAAAAAAGTTATGACTACAATGTCAAATAAAATTTATATGAATAATATGAACTGTTTATAAATCTTCAATGAAACCAAATAAAAAAATTTATACATATAATCTGTCAAACCAACCAACTTTCAAAATGCATAATTCAGGATGTCATATCAAATGTTTTTGTCTGTAAAGGTAGGTGAAAATTGTTTTACAAATACAGCAACAAATTACCAGTTGTGGTTCAAAGAAATGTATTTTTGAAAGTTTAAGAAAACACACATGGCACTATAACATGGAATGTAGTTTTAATAAGATGGCACAACCAAGGAAGGACAATCCCTGAAATGATTATCAGGATACGTAAATCTTAGTATACAGCGCACGGACTACTCATCCAAAATGAACAGAAACAATCTATTGACTAAATATCCAGTTTTCTGATGTACAATATGGCTTAATAACTCAGTCCTGATTTTCAAACTAGCTAGCTCTGCATTCAATTGATATCAAGGTCTTGGAAGAAAAGGGTTAGTCATTTTTAAAGAACTTCTTCTTGTGTCAAAAAAATTCCTGAAGTCTGGGACAAACATTTTAGCCTACCTACTAATTTAAATTACCACATTGTAAATTTATTATAATTGCTTACACTGCCTTCTAATTAGTCATTATCTGACATACTGCCCTACAAAATGAACATAAAATAACGAAAAAAAAATTATATTTCAAAGCAACATTAAGGCAGTTTCACCATTTTGACACTGAATGGTGCGACAGTTTGTTTATAAGGCAATAA
The DNA here is from genome assembly GCA_034783895.1 of Geukensia demissa. Lineage (NCBI taxonomy): Eukaryota > Metazoa > Mollusca > Bivalvia > Mytilida > Mytilidae > Geukensia > Geukensia demissa. Next base: position 5,500 of record JARWCS010355136.1, read on the forward strand.
TGATGATTTGACATTTAGAATTGCATTTCATTCAAAATTTCAGACCTGTTCCACTACAGAGATGTTAAACAGGATGTGGAATGTCAGCCATTTTTCATGCTCCATCATGCATGACCTTTCTATAGTTGTTAAAGGACAATTCAAGTGTTCAGGACATAAATGGGATTTGTGTATATAGAAAATACAGGCATATAGTAGCTTTATGCATTGAAACCTACAATTATTAGTGACATAACACTGCGCTTCAAGATTTTTAAAATTATTTTTGGAGTACCTTGTAGCTGTTTCCTTTACAATAGATTCTGGAACAGACCAACCTGTAAAGCTTAACTCAAGCCTGTATTATTTCAAAATTTCAAAAAATACAACCATTTCTACATCCAAAGTGCTTTTTAAAAACTCATATAAAGCCAGACACAATAACAATATTATCTAATTTACTTACGTCAATACATAAATAAGACATAGCAAGAACTCATGTAAATTACTCAAATACAATATCTAATAACAAGCTAAAAATGATATGTTTCCATGGTAACTATACAGACATTTTGTGACTATAATAAAATACTTTTAATGGTAAATATTTCTAGAATTCATTTGAAAAAATGTTGTTTTTATGAAATATATATGGTATGAATTGGGATTATAATTCATTCCTTTGTTTATGCTAAATTAATATGCATATCAATAAATTATATATTTGATATAAAAATATCAAAACTTTATGTGAGAAAAGCATGCTACAGAAAATTGGAAAAAAACCTATTTTTATCAAATGTACATTTATGTAGCAATTGTGTTCATAAACTACAGTGAAACCTGTCTAAACGGAACACTGAAAAAAAATGAAAACCTGTCTTAACCAGACTGATTCTTAAGTACCTTTATACAAGTTTTCTTTGTTTATAACCTGCCTAAACCGAACATTTCTTCAAGTCCAAAAGGGGTTCGATATAGACAGGTTTCACTGTATGTGATGAATGAACAAAAAATAAACAATCATATCAAATTACATTTGGAATTCTACTGATAAAAAATGTTGCATAGAACCACATAACATTTAAAAAAAAAATTTAAATAAAATAATACATCCACCCTAACCCAAACAATTCAGTTTTTATATTTCGTTCATTTCAATATCCTTAGGCCATTGACCAATAGAGGGCACAGGAGTTAGTTTGAGTTAACATCCACCCCAGATTTTTGGGGGACTAGGATGTGAATCTGCTGATTAAGGTGAATTTATCTGTAGTGATTAGTATTTTTTAGCAACTTCTGTCTTTTTAGTGCTCTATTGTCTCGGCCTTCATTTACTTTACTGGACCCAACCCTATGAGACTCATATCTGTTCTCATTCTTTACCTTCAACCCAATCCTAACCTCAACCCTTATCAAACCCTAAAACCTAACCCTTACCCTAACCAATATCCTAATCCTTTAATTCTGGGTTGCCTAAAGTAAATGAAGGCCATTGTTTCTCTAGGGACCGATTCAGAAATTAAACTGAATGATGAGAATGTCATTCTTTTGGTTGAGTTTCATTGGTCAATGTGTCACTTACAAGGATGCTGAGATTGTGCAACGCATTTTATAAGGAAGACGGAAGTTGAATTTCTGTAATTAGTCCATTTTCAACAACATTTGTAACTATTTTGAAGCTTAAAAGACCTTCAATTTTCTAATTTTATTTTCAAGTGTCTTAAGGAAAAACTAGAATATTTCTGCATTTGTAAGGTAAAATGGTTGTTAAGAAATCATCAAACCTTACTTTAAAAAAGATTTTTTAACTGTTAATTTTTATGCTAATTTCACGAATTCCCCTATTCAATATATATCTGGCTTTGTCCTAGCTTCAGACAACTAGATTCAGCAAAACAAAACATAACTTACTAAACAAACACATCTAAGAAGCACCAATCTGATCTTACATTTCTCCTGATTTGTGGCTGATGGTACAGTGGGGGCATAAACATCCTACACATCAAATTATTATTCTTAGTTGGACAGAAAATTGTACAAGGAATTCTCTTCTGGTGACCTATTACATCAACAAATCAAATGTTTGTTCTAGTGACTTTTTATATCTACCAATTAAATGTTTGCTCTGGTGACCTATTACATCCAAAATTTAAAACTTGCACCAGTCAGTTGGAATGGCCATGAAAATTACTTCACAGTTGAAACTGTCTGCACTGAATGGAATTGTGGATCTTAAAAGAGCTGTTGTTACATCAATACCAACCAGTCAAGTTGCACAAGTCATAAAACCCACACCTAGTTAATACAACACCAAAACTCTAAACCAAGTCTCCAGACAAAATTAATTCCAAGCCTACAAGTTTCAGACTGAGAGCATGTATTTGCTCTGTAGGACTCATTAAACCATCCACCATTAACATCAGAGAAAACTGACTAAGATATCAATAAAATGAGAGAAATGTAAGACCAGAGTTTAATCAGATTAAATAAAAAAAAAACCATCAAATACCTTATACTGACAAATACAACTGGGAAAATGCCTACTGCTAAGATTAAAATACCCTTAGTAGCAATATGTACATATACAGAAAAATTATGCCTTCTTCATTAATCCAAGAAAAAATATTGTCTAAGGTAACATTGTGATCAGAAATAGGATAGGTAGGTAGGCAAAATTATTTTATTTCTTAACACCACTTTATATCGACTATACAGGCAGACTTAGAAACTTACTTTCATATCAATGTAGATCTATCTCTTATTTAAATAGACCACTTAATGAATTCTTAGTGAAATTTTGAAAATTTTACATAGACTTTGTCTATAGGTCCACTACTAATTTCTTTCACTGTACAGGAGAAAAATAGATTCAACATTGCTTGTTCTAGAAAGGGAATCAAATTGACTATGCATTTTTGGGCTGATAAATGAAGGTAGGTCAGGTAACCTTTAAATAGGTCAGTTTACCTTAAAATATGTCAGGTAACCTTAAACAGACATATTTTTTGTTCGCCAAATCATACAATAATTGGAATAAAAGACCATTCGTTTTAAATATTTATAAACAAAATTAAAGCATTCAAAATCTTCAGTTTACATAGGTAGTGAAGCTTTGTATCCTGAGACATCTAAAGATGAAATGTTTCTCTTTAAACATGTATTAAAGAAACTAGTTTTAACTTTAAAAAAATGTCTAAAGACACAAAAATATTCAAGATGTCTCACAAAACTGAGATTCAATGGCAACATAAAATTGTTTTATCCCTGAACAAAAGAGATCTTTAAAAAGGGTTATATTCAAACAAGAAAATTTTCAGGAAAATCAATGAAACCTGCCTAATGCAAATTCAGAGTTAACCTAAAACTTGTTCATTGTTGAAGGCCATAATGGGACCTGTAGAAGTTTAAATTCTACTGTCATTTGGTGGGTGGCTGTCTCATGGACAATCATGCCACATCTCCTATTTTTATATTGTGTAAAGTCACTGTTGCTTTCAAACTTGGGGACATCAAACATCTGTCTGACTTGAATAATTTTTTCACAGCACTTTTCAATTCACCCTGATTTATCTCCCTTATAACTATAGCTATCAGCTCTTTTAGATCCTATGATAGAACCACTAATCCTTTTGTATATTGCTGCAATTAACAATTTAACCTGTATCCCTGATTGACAATAACTGCCTGAGGATAATTTCACAACCTTTCACTAATTAGTGTTATTAAAATAGGTCTACAGGTAAAAATTGTAATAATTAAAAGTCAAAAGTTGTTGATAAAGGGAGATAATTAAGACACAATATGGTTAGTTTAGACAGGTTTCACTCTGTATCAAAAAATGTGAAGACACTTTTCCTTCAAATTTAAAACATAACAGATAACTAAATTTAAGCCTTAACTATCTATGTGGGCTTCTATCAAATGAAACTGATTTTTCCTTAAAGTTGACCACTAAGACGGATATATTGTCTAAGGAACCTCTATAGTAAGCCTGAAGGACGAGACTCTTCGCTCCAAAGTGAGGCTCATGAAGTCGTTCTGCAATATAATCCACTGCTTCTTGATTAGAGAAGACATCCCACAATCCATCTGTTGCTAGGATCAAAAACTGAGGCTGAAGGTCGTTGATGTCAAAGGTTAAGATGTCAGGCTCTGCTATCACTAATTTTTTATCTTTAAGTGGATAGTCACCTAAGGCTCTGGATGTTGCCAAGATGCCTGCCACTCGCCAAACTCCGTTAAAGCTGATAAATCCACCAGCTTCTCTAATTCTCTTTCTTTCTTGCACCTATTTAATAAAGATAGCTCGATAGAACATGTTTAATGAGCTATATAAATTAAGTCTTAACAACAGAAATTCACACTTATTTTAATATGTGGGTCTAGACCATTATCTAACCCTCTAAGTCATGCTTTTGTGGAGTGTGATTTTTAAGCTTCATTTTATTATATGTGCATTTTAACTTTTGCACTAATTGTCAATCCAAAAAATGAATCATTTCATGCTTAAATTTTCAGCCAGTCACTGCGTTTAACACATGATTATCTACCCCTGAATTTCTCTACATGCAGATTTCACAATAAAGGTTGGCCGTCTTTGTTTTTGGCCAGACCGCTGATGTTTGACTTAATACATTATTTTGAAAATTAGCTCATATTTCATTGATTCTGGTGTGTTTTTATAATTTGTTTAAGAGGTATTAAATTTAAGATTTTATTAATTCTTTACATTTAAGATATTATTAATTCTTTACAAAAATTTTTGAAAGGTTAAGAATAAGACTTTGATCTTTAAATTATGCTGTAGCTTCCTAGTCTATTGCTAGATGTTGAAAATAAACACTTCCTTTATACAAATGGCTCACGTTTAAATCATTGTCATTGTAGAGAATTCCAAAAAATTTTGAAATTTTTTAAGTACTTCTTGATTGCTAAAAATTATCATTTCAGATTACTTGTATTTTTTAAACACTATTTTGTAGGAATTTGGTCACCTGTTTTAGTTGTTTTAACAAACCATGATAAACCCATATACTCATTATACCAAATCATTTCTTGCAATAATGATGAAGAAAACTTTGACAAAAAATCTGATGGTCAATGAGTATATTCAAGTTCTGAAGTATTTCTAACAGGAAAAATTTACCTGACAGACAAGAAAATCAAACTTTTCATCAAAATGTCAAATTATTTACTTTAGCAACTACAGAGAACAATGTGACAAAAAATTTCATGTTCAATATCATATATTAAAATTTCAAAGCATTCAACACTTGTATTGCACATAGTAGGGATGAGTATCATTAATGATAAATCGTATTGTGATATATCGATACAATACCACCGTATTATGATACGTATCGATATGTACCGACTTCTCATTTCTTGCCTTTCATTC
>JARWCS010355146.1:0-10879 GCA_034783895.1 Geukensia demissa
CGCATTATTTATGAACAAATCAAAGAACTGAAAAGGACAGCTTCATTGCCAAAATATAGGAAATATAGGAGGATTTTGCCCAGATATAGGGACATATAGGAACTCCCTGAAAAATAGGAAATATAGGAAAATATAGGAGACTTGACAGCCTGTAATTGTCCAAGGATGAAAGAAAAAACAGTTGACTAACAAAACTAATCGTGAGGAAAACAATGTATATACAGACGCCAACGTTAACACCAACGCCGACGACTAACACGGAACCATACCTCAATACGACATTTTGCGGTAGTATAAAAAAGGGCTCCCAACGCACCTAAATTGTTAGACCATAAGCATAAAAAGAAATCATGATGCAAGATGCTCTCTGAACTATAAAACAAATATCTGCTTGATTCAATCCAAGTGTATGTGATGTCAAACCTGATTTAGGATATGCAAAAATGAGAATATCATCATCTCTAGCTCTCCAAGCTGGTTACGATTTGAACTCTTTTTCATGAGATGGATATGGCCTTGTTGGAATGCAAACTCCATCGTGTTCTAGGACTCTCAATCTGCTTCCATCTTCCCATTTTAAGTACTTAATTGGCATCCTTAAAAAGAAAATATACTATTTTAACAACCTGATAAATTTAGTAATCATTTAGTACCATTCCTTTAAGACTTATGTAACCTATTGTTTAAGCCTCGGGAGATTTCGAAGTCCAAGAAATATTAGATGGAATTACAAAGACAAATCATTACTACGACCTCTTTTGGATCACATGATGTATATTTTCCTCCGTTAATCTCAGTTATTATATATTAACGATATATCCGACAAGTATATAAGGGGAAGAATATTGTACTTATCATTTATTAACTTTTGATGTAAAATGAAATATGATGGTTATTTTCACAAATGTTACTGAACTCACCCTGGTTTTTGTAGGGTTCATATTACTCCAGCTTTAGTTTTAGTGTAGTGTTGTACTCTCTGTTGGTCTTTTGACCATGGTCTTGTCTGTCTTCTGACTTAACGAGTTATGTCTCCCCCCCCTTTGGTATCTTCAAATTAACTGTAGCTAATCCATGCAAAAACTTGCTTAATCAAATATAATTATCATTACCTTTGTCATAATATCTACGGGATAGACCTACTTTGATATACAGTAACGATGTCGACTATGTGAGGTATTCAATGGGAGTTCCTTCCAATTAACACAAAATATTAAAAAAAATATCCATGCAAAAATCCCTTCGAAAACACGAAAATCGTATGCGGAATCGGATGGATAATTTTAAACACTTTTTTCTTAGCTTGGAAGCGAATTATTTGATAAACGAATCGACAAATGGCGAGCTATTTTTAAGAGTTTCGCACAACGATTCTGTTCAAAACATCTTTGGGATAATGGTGCTGATAAACATGTTAAATCACCTTTACTCTTATATGTAATGACAATTCCAAAATATTATAGTCCATCGATGTCCAAGGAGCACACAATTCGTAATGACAGACCGGATCTAGGTAAAAAAAAAAGAACATACGATATCCGTACGCACAAAACACCACAGAGAATATTTAAATGTAATTAGAAAAATTCATTTGAATGTACAAATAAATAAATGGATTTCTATAAACTTAAAATGTGACCCTTTATTAAGAAAGTATGATGCATATTTAAGTAAATAAAAACCTTTAGTTGGAGTGCAACAATCGTCTGTTTCAACTAATATTTCAATTAATGATCTAGAAAGTGCGAAAGAAACCCGAAGCGCCAGACAAAAGGTGAAAGTCAACACACACGGCAATCTCGAGAACATGACATAAATACATATTAAATTAAAAACAATGAACAATGCGGACCCCACCAAACAAATCGGTAGTGAACTCAGGTGTTCCGGAAGGGTAAGCAGTTCCTTCCTCTTTAAAGACACCTACAACATTTTCCAATCCGGTATTAGTCATTTCAGGGTAGAGGGGAAGGTTTCATGGGATCACAACCTCCAGGCGGAGAACGCGAACATTCTGTTTTCGGTATACACCTCAACTTAACAGGAAAAGGTCCGTCTCATCTGTGAAACATATATTCCATACCGACCGACAAGATTGTGGTGTCGATCGTAAAATGTCTGTAGTGATGACTTCAACCGAGGAGCAACATATCCCTGACTGAGCAGTTTTTGTGTCAACGACCCAACTCTGTCCAGAAAATCGCTGTATTGGACAAATGCTCTTGAAAAACTGGGCTGAGATATGTTTACAACATACGCTGGTACAGCTGGAGTGTTACTGACAATGAACGATTTGTTTGGATTTACGTCCCTCTTTTGCTGTGTTTGGATCTTTGACTTCCTATGGTTCGATTCCAATGCTACTGGAGAGAGGTTACCCCTTAAAATGTACATATAGCACACTAATTTTTCCATATTTATTCAACTTTGGTAATATTGTATTTTGACTATTGGAAAGTTGAAGTCATCACGTTTTTCATAAGGTTTTGTGTGAAGCCTTGCTTTATTGTCTAATTCGAGATGAAGAATAAGGTATGAGGCAGACTTTGGAGTGTCTGTTGTGTCTTTAATTTCAAGATGCAAAATTACCAATGTTGAATATGGAAAATTTTCGTATGCTATATGTATATTTCAAGGAGTAACCTCTCATCAGTAGCATTAGAATCAAAACATAGGAAGTCCAAGATCCAAACATAGCAAAAGAAACACTCAATTAAAAAAACTCGATATGGGAAGCCAAATCCGAAGGCAGGAACAAAGTTAATCCAAAAACTGGAAGTTCAATTATAAGATCCTTATGGATTCTGTCGGGAATTATGCCAGACAATTTGCTAAACGCAGAGAGATGAACTAGATGCCCTTTCTGAATGGGTGAAGGCTGTGAGGTCGTTAATACAAATCCGAATTCACAAGTTGGGGCGAGTTATGAATACTAACGCTAAATTGGCTTTAAAGATCCAAGTTTTGCTAGTCATCTCTCTGAACTACATGACAAATATGTTGTCGTCCCTGCTGACAAAGCCCTAACAACTTAGTTTACGTTTGTGCAACATATTACATAGACTGCTTGATAAATGAATTGGTCGTGTGACAATTCATTTGGCAACCCTACATATACCTTAACGACACTTACCAAGAAATAAATCCTTGACAATCATCGGTCAGCTTTATTTTCTTTTGAAATTTCAACCAACCAGGAAAAATTTGCTCTAAATCCAATTAAAACACCTAAGCTACACAAATGTCCTTACAAACAACGTTAATTGGCAGGGTCTGCCAAATGCTCCACAAAACCTGTTTCCAAATTACTGACAGTTTTTTTCAACAGTAAAAAACTGGCTCCAGAGTAACTGTAAAACAAGTCATTCTAGAGGTGGATTCTTAAAAATTCAGAAGATCTGTATGAATGCCTCAAATCATGGTACCTTTATTCTTGCAGTAGCATCAAAACATTTGATTTTTCCACCCTATATACCACTATTCCCCATTCAAAACTCAAAGAAAACGTAATTGCTTTGGTCTCGTTTGTTTTGTTTAAAAAATGGACAACGCAGGTACAGATTATTGGTTCTAGGAGGGGAAAACCTTATTTTGTAATTAACACTCTGATTCTTATAAAAAGAACTCGGAAGATCACATTTGCAGAATGCTAGATTTCTTGATCGACAATATTTTTGTAATGATTGACGGACATGTGTTAAAACAGACTGTCGGCATTCCGATGGGGACAAACTGTGCACCCCTTCTCTTCGAATCATTCATTTATTCGTATGAAGCTGACCTCATACAGAGCCTTCTGCAGAGAAAAGAGAAAACGTCGGCTCAATTTTGGTTTCACGTTCCGTTATATAGATGATGTTCGTTCACCGAATAATTCTGAATTTGGTGAGTATATTGACCGCATCTATCCCTTTGAACTTAAAATCAAGGATAATGCAGAAACAGAAAGGTCTGTTTAATGCCTTGACTTACACCTAGAAATTGACTGTAAGGGCGGGTTAAGAACAAAACTATACGAAAAAAGAAAAGACTTTGATTTTCCATTGTAAACTTTTCGCTAATGTCGAGCAACACTCGCATTTAATACGCTACTCCAGGACGTGTGCTTCCTATCAGGATTTTATGAATTGAGGGTTGCTGCCGACAAAAAGCTGCTGAGCCAAGGATTTCTCAAGGAAATATTAAAGTCATCACTCCGGAAACTTTTCAATCGCCATCATGATTTGGTGGACCGGTACAATGTATCCCTTTCACAAATGACAATGGGTATCTTCCCACTGTCGTGACAAAATATTCGTTCCTTTACCGGTTGTGACTAACATTGATTGTGACTGCACAGTCTTTGTCTACTGAGGAACAATATGGTTGCCACTAGAGCAGGAATTGCTTAAACTTCCTTACTAGTAACCCTAGTTTTTGAAAGGTTCGTGTTACTCTAGGTTAGTTTTCAGTGTAGTGTTTGTGTACTATGTTTGTCTGCCGTTATTTTCTTGTTGGCCACGGTTTTGTCAATCATCTGATTTAACGAATTCTGTTTGCCCCTTTGGTATCTTCGAATTCTTTTTATGTCATTGTTCTATTAAGACAGCTACACGCTTGCATGCAAAAGATCAAAATATAGTTCCGAAAAAATACTGGTATCACAGTCCCATCTTTGGCAACGCTTGATATTGAACCAATGAATTTCAAAGTAAAATCAAGGGAATGCAGATTGATTTGTTTGTTTTTTTTCTCACATTGGTACCATTGGTACATATCCGGGGTACTCTTGGCAAATTTTGAAGAACGCAGATCGATTTGCTGTTTTTTTTCATTTGTACCATTGGTACATATCCGGGATACTGTTTGCAAAAGTAACATGTTTTCAGAATTCAAAGTTGGTTCAGTATTTCATATCATATCTCATACCGGACACATGCATTCAGATATAGTAATAATTAACAATTTCAGGGTTACGTTTTAGTTATCCTTCCTGTTGGCCTCAGGCTTTATATTATCCAGTGACATACCGGTGGTACCTGGTATGGCAAGATATTTAGCAACATTTACTGATTCTATTTCATGACCTTTCAGTATTTACTTATTTATATATAGTACAAATATGAGCGTTTGTCGTTACGGTCGCCGATATTAACTACTTATTCAGTTGGAAATTCTGCAAAAATTTTCGTCACCACGTAGAAAAATAACGTTTAACATAGAAACATATGGAAATAGACACGAAATATTGTTTAACACCTTTCTGAATTGTTTTGTGTTTTGGATTTGCACTAACGGAAGAACACATTTTCAGGGGATTGATTGATTTATTATTGATTCCATTATCTAGACTTAAATAACCATGCGGATGTTTAAAATCTTTGTTAACTTTGCAAAGACCAAAACAGCATTACAAAAACCAGGATTTTGGTCACTGTCGTTATATTTCATGGTACATCAAAATATGTACAAATATTTCATAGGCGAATTCATATGTACTCCGCTTTAAGATACATATATGAAACAATGTATTTTTCCGCCATAAAACGCTAACATTGTTGTGTAGCTTTGCACGGAGATATTTTTACCCTTCAAAAGTGCTAGTTTTAGAATATGGTAACATATCATGTTGAACTTATTTTAGTATGAGGTAACGCCCTCCGTCTAAACAACCCAATTTTCCGGAAACGCTTTTATGTTTCTCTCACTGCCCACACCCCGTTTCAGACACTTTTTGTACTTTGAGTTGTTTTGTAACCCTCAGAATAATTGAATGCCATCATTTTCCATTGTTGATGTATGGACCAATACCCCTAGAAACGATTCCTGGTTTTGGATCTTGAAGAAACATAATGTTGAAATCAGCTCATATAGTGTTCTTCTGTTTACTATAACGTGCTATCTATAAGGCTGCAGATGTTCCTTTCTGGTCCCAGTTTTTGCTAGGCTTGGCACGGTTTTTTTTATTAATAATTTCGAATTTTCTTGACTGACAGGGCTATCTGGTTGGAAATGAAATATATTTCAACTTCAATAAAAAAACCTCTGAGCCATGGAATCTGCTATAACTAACTGGTCATTATAAGAAAGCACACGGAGTGATATTTGTGCCTTGCAACATTTGATAAAAAAAAACATTATTAACGTTGGCAACAAGAAAGCGTCAGTACCGTAATTACGCTCGATTTGAACAGGTAGATCTATTGAATATTTAAAAAGGAGATAATTTTTGTGAGGTAGATTTCAAAATAACATGATTTTTATAGCATAAACGGCACCGTCGACTCCACACTTTTAATGTGATAGTCCCCTCATCGAAAATCAGTTGTAAATAGAATTTGACAGGGTGCAACGCGGATGAGTAACACCTGCATTTGATTGATTTTTGAAGTTGTTAGTAACAGTAAATGCGTCGATGGGATTGGTTTCAGAGACATCAACAATAAAAGTGCGACAACATTCTATTCGCAAAAAGACATGGTATCTAACTTAGTATCCTTCTAAAAATGGCCTTCATTGACAGGTTTCTCCAACAAAGAGCAGGGACTGGAAAATATATTTCATTGAAAAAGATATTTTATACTTAGCTAAATCAAAACCTAGAAGAGCATATGGTGTTGTTATTTATCGAGAATGACTGCCTGTATTTCACTCCAGAATGATTTCAAATACCAGACATACATTCACTTAAAGGCACAAATGTTTCTAAAAATCTGGCGATTATTGATCAGGATAAGATTTAATCGTGAATAGATACTTACACAATTAAGTCATTCTTGAAAGTAATAATAATTAATGTAGTCAAAATGCATTAAAAGATTATAGAATATGATATAACAGTCAAGAAAACCTTTATAAGTATTTTTAAAAAGAGTACTCTACAGTAAATCAAATGTGGATATAAAAATTCGAAAGATCTGCTTCAATACCTGAAATCCAATTCTTTACAATTTTGTCCAAGTATTCAAACTTTGACTTTTCAACCCTTGTTTACCATGATTCTGCATCAACTACTTAAAGACTGTCTTAATAAATTGATGTATCAGTGTTTTTGTAAAACAAAATGGATATCCAAGTTTTGATGAATATTTGGTTTTAGGTAAAAAGATGTATTAATTTGTAAGATAACACACAGCTTGTTCCTATAAATACAGTGAAGGTAATATTCTCAAAATGTTTTTCTGATTGACAACATATTTGTAGAATTTGGTTGGCGAGTTTTTCACCGGACCGTTGGCATTCCGATGAACACAAAATATGCGCCCCTTATAGTCGATTTGTATTTGTACTCGTATGGAGCAGAATTCATTCAGAGACTCCTGCGAAATAACAAAAAAAAAAAAAAAAAAAAAAAAAAAAAAAAAATTGGAAAAATCGTTAAATTTTAATTTTCGCTATATCGATGATGTTTTGTGATTGAATAATCCGACGTTCAGTGATCATCTCGACCAAATATATCCCAGCGAACTATAAATTAAGGAGACAACTGCTTCGCCTGCTTACGATGCCTGTTCCAAGTATCAGGATTTTCTAAAAAGAGCATTATTGTTGTCGCATAAATTACTACAACAAGGATACATCCACTCAAGGTTGAAGTCGTTCCTCCTAAAATTCTATGGTCGCCATCATGAATTGGTTTATCCATATGGTATTAGTGCATCTCAATTAGTTATGGACCTGTTAACGGTAATACAAAAATAAGTTAACCTCTTCTTAGATTGAAGTTAACTCGGATTAGAAGTTAAGGATTTCACGATGGTGTAGCGCACAAGACCGGGGACGCTTACCCTTCCGGAGTACCTGATCCCACTCCTTGTAGGCACAAGAGTTCATGGAGTCCTTTGCCTATTTGATACGATTTGCGACCAGCACGAATTAGACATCATGGTTTGTCAGTGCGTTTGACCTTGGGGACTTCACGACGGGTACCGCGCGCAAGAAAGGAGATGCTTACATGTCCAGAGCACCTGACCCCACTCCTGTTTTTAAAGGAGTTCGTGGATTACAAGCCTTTATTCCTCTTGATTTCGTTTTGATTTTTAATTTGCTTCCAATTTGTCTTGTCTCTCTGACACTTTTGATCTCAAACATAGTTATGTACTAACGAGATAAAAAAACTCAGACCTTCTCCTATCTCGAAGTCAATAGGTACATATAACAAAGCATTTTACACTAAGACAAACCTTTAACCACTTGTCCTGACTTAGAACAGATACATGATATATATGTGGTGTGTTTTATCAAACTAATTTAGTTAGATCCCAAGCCTCCCCCATGGTATAAGGAAAATATGAGAAAAAAAACGTAGTTAAATTTTAAAAATTGTACAGAACTCGGTTGAATTGTAGCTAAGTACAAGAACAATTAGACCGTTTAATCCATAATGTAACATACCTTAGAAAAATGTGATTTATAACCTTTCTGTATTAAAATGCAAACTACTGATACGACGGGACAGATATTAATGTTTTATGTCCGTCTCCGAATCTCAGAATTTTGACATTTGAAGAGTATGCCGTTTCTCAAACGTTATAATCTGTTTCTACCAAGTTTTCCAAAAAAAGATTTCGCTGTTTTTTATTGCAGAACATAAGATGTTTTGGTATAAATTGTTACACGGGAAAGGGCAAATTTTGAAATTTTGACACAAAATCGTTTTAATTTAAAAAATTTCATACAGGTACAATTTCTAGCTTTTAATCTGTACTTTACTATTACGTTATGAAGGCATATATACATAAACGCAAATTTCAACATTCTGACAGAAATGAAACACTTTATGAAAAAATGTGGAAAGCAGCAGTATCTGACTAAGGTATGTTCACAAAATATTCGGAATAAATAAAACTAAGTAATCAGTGAAGTTTAGTTAAGCATCAATTTAAGGGTTATTTTGCGGACTTCCGTCGGGGTTCGGCAATTAACGGAAAAACTAATCTGACATGGTACCCCGAAAATGAAAATGGAAATGGAAATTCAAATTCCGGTCGTTTTTATACCTATGCCATACCTAAACGAAACATACAAACCGACTGAGAGTTAACCTTACCGCCTATGGGAAATTAATTGAGCTCCTATAGCCATATATAGGAACAAAAATTTTTGAATAACTGAATGATTAGATACGAAACTTTTTCTTAATAAGGTTAAGTGATTGTGTGGTATAAAGTGTAGAACTTCTTTCTTGTCTTTGACAGGCTTGAGTTTATTTAAAGCATCTAGTGAATTTTGAACGCTCCTAAAGGAGTTGATGAATTGTAATATTATAAACTACAGAAATTAACAAAGAGATTTTAAAAGTAGTTAGAGCACTAGGTAACGGAATTGAGACGTTAGTCGTAGAGCATTTATTGGAAGCAGAAATTAGCCAAGACTTGTATGAAGCTTTCTGATGTTAAGGAAGCTAGCAAATTGTAGGAATGTCAGAAGCAGCCTTTAGTCGGGTGGTAACAATCAGATGTTCATTAAAGAAATGTTGTTCTGTGACGTTTGTCGCTTAGAAAGTTTTCATCGCCGAGGTCCTCCATATAATACTTCGAACAGCAAAAGTACGATTAGACCACTCGTAATGAATATTGTGTCAACTGTCAATACGAATTGATTGTAAACATAAAACAAACTTGAAAAACCAAGAATATCATTAGGACGAGGAAACCCTTGACTCTTTCTAGTCATTTAAACTGTGATATTTCAGAAATGCGAAGAAATTTTGATTAAAAGACTGCGAACTTTTGCCCATGATTATGTTAATTGTCAGATAAATTTGTAAAGGTTAGTAAATACTGTCATATTTCGTCATCATGAAAGTCATCTACGGTCCTTCTAGTAAACTAGTAGACTTCTAGTAACATCAGACAGCCACCAAATAGAGGCTTCATGGATGACCTGACAATAACAACAGACACCCATATCCAAGCGAGATGGATACTGACCGCATTAGAAGAAACTGTAGCATGGGCAAGAATGGCATTTAAACCTAGAAAATCAAGATCATTGATTATCAAGAAAGGAAAAATTACAGAGCAATTCCAACTTATGGTACAAGGAGAAAATATTCCATCCATCATTGGGAACCCGATTAAATGCCTGGTAAAATGGTACGACGAAACACTGTGCGACAGGACTAACATCAGTAGAATTGAACAACAAGTTTCCGAGGGTATGAGGAACATCGACAAAACTGGTCTACCAGGGAAGTTCAAGGCGTGGATTTACCAACATGGTTTGCTCCCAAGGATAGCATGGCCACTTCTACTTTATGAAATAACAGTAACAACAGTAGAGAAGCTGGAAAGAACCATCAACAAACACCTAAGAAAATGGCTGGGCCTACCACCAAGCTTTACATCGATTGGCCTGTACAGCAGAACATCGAAGTTGCAACTCCCTTTTACATCATTGGTTGAGGAATATAAAGTTGGCAAGGCAAGACTAGTAATGACACTGAAAGACTCCAAAGATGAGAAAGTGAGAACAGCAAGAATGGAAGTAAAGACGGGACGAAAGTGGTCAGCCTCAAAAGCAGTAACAGAAACTGAGAGCAGATTGAGACACAAAGATATAGTTGGTACAGTAGCGGAGGGAAGACAAGGCCTTGGAACATCAAAGAGCTGCTACTGGAACAAGGCTAACGCTCAAGAGAGACGAAATCTGGTACAACGAGAGATCAAGTGTACAGAGGAGGAAAATAGACAGACGAAGATAGTAGAATTAGGCAGTCAAGGAGCCTGGTCAAGATGGGACACCGAACAACGCTCACTTACTTGGTCAGACATATGGAAGTATCCACAATTTCAACTCCAATTCCTTCTTAGATCAGTCTATGACGTGTTACCTACACCAACAAACCTTCATAAGTGGAAACTAACAGAAACACCAGATTGCCCCCTGTGTGGAGCCC
>JARWCS010355168.1:0-10878 GCA_034783895.1 Geukensia demissa
AGGTGCGGCTGGAATGTTGCTGGACATGAACGGAAAGTTTACAATCGGAAAATCAAAGTCATCTCTCTTGTCGTAAACTTATAGATGTTAAATAAAATTTTTCAGAACGAAGCCGTTTTTGTGTAAATATTAGTACATTTTTATGATTAATCACCTTATTAGTGTTAAAATTCTAGGTTCGCTACCTGAGTAATTTCAACAAGTACTTATTACTCTGGTTTCTAATAATGCGTTATTAGGATTATTATTATTATTATTAGGCAAATTCCTATATTGACTCTTTGCAAACAAACAATCAAAATCTCACTTGTCAAATTAGGCGGCAGCCAATAAATCAAAAGTTTACTCACCAAAGGCTGCAAATTTAGTTGACCTGGTAAGAGTTATGTCATATCACCCTCAGCAATCATCGAAGTGTGATGGTGGTTAATCGAGTTTTACGTCCAACACTTAATGCTCTCAGTCATAGGATCCCAAGTGGAACTAGTGGTATTTTGTATCTTAGGCGTTGGAAGGTGTTATGATTTGGCCAGGAGCGTGGTTGTTGTAACTAATCGACTTGGGTGTCGTTTATTTAAGATGGCGTTGGTTTGTTGACTCTTCAATTTGCTGGTTTTGTTGGTCTAACAGCAGCTCTTTTAAGGACCAGGGTGCCGAACGGTGCAGACTGGTTCCGCTGTGAAGTGATTTTCATGAACGCGTCCTAACTCAACTCGCTGTAGCAGGAATGGCTGCGAGTAGGTCACTACGTGGAGGGCGGGTTAAGAAATTGGTAATTACTTCATAACTCCACGTTGTACTACAGCCGAAGATCCCTGCTCTGCAGCACGTGTTGCTGCTTTGAGGACAGCTACCTGACTATGATCATTGAAGCAATTAAAAACCATAGAAATGTAACATTACATCCAATCAGGGTTGAAATCCTCCCTCCTTAAACATTATGGCCGCCATATTAATCGGTGTTAATGCCTATAGTATCAGTGTTTTACAGCTAAATAATATAACTTAGAAACAAAGTTGGCTTCTTCTCTGATTTACGGTCACCTGGATTGAGATAAATGATTCAAGTTGCCGTGCTTACCCTTTCGGAGCACCAGGCCTTTCTCTTGTTTTGTTAAGGCGTTGGACTAAGTCTATTGGATTCTGATGTTGACTTTCGCTTTTACGAGGGCTAACGAGGTCATGTCTCAAACCCCCAGCCCCAGAGACCAGAAATGTTTGTTAATCATCAGTTCACTATTTGTCTCCAAATCAACGATTAAAACTAAAGCGAAAAAGCAACGACAACAATTATAAAATAACATATTACACTTCGCAAAAATATATATAGGTAACGCGTTCAGTAGGTCTTACAATCGTAATTTACATTTGCATTATACATTTCACATGTCACCTCTAAATTCAGATACATCAAACTACCTGACTTAATTATACATACACTGAAATGAAAGTTACTGGCACTTTACAGGTGCGTAAAAGTAAGGTTAATACCCAAATATTTTAACAAAATTTTCTTTTCAATTTTCCAACTACATGCACAGGGGAGGGTCCAGGGGTGCCCCCTTTTTTGAAACGAAAAAATGATAAAAAGAAAGGAAAAGTTTGGGGTAAATTTTGATCTTTTTGATTTTTAATTCCATAAGAAATCGAGAAAACTGGTGAATCAAGAGGTCCACAAAAAGTGGGCCCCTCCCTTTTCCAAAAGTCTGGATCCGCCTCTGATGCCGTTTTTTACATGATTCGTATGTAAGGGAGTATATTAAGGCCATTTGTCTTTGATTAGCTAGTTTAACGGATCTGTCCGTGGTACAGATTTGTTGTTTTGACCAAATAATTCTGACATAGTTAAACCAATGTGTCTTTGTTTTTTGATTGGCTGGTTACTACTTGTTTCTTAAAACATGACTTTTTATACGTCAAGAAAATTATTCCAATTAAAAAATGATATCATTACAAAAAAATCCTATCCACTATGAAAAAACTGCTTTAGCAACAATTCAAAATTGGAAACGGGTCGCTTTAATTACTATTGACATGCCATTAAAACAGCTCTTTATTCCTTTTAGTGTGTTGATCATAAGAATGGCTTTTTAAAATTCATTTTAGAACGTCTTGTGTCGTGATTTCCGATGCTTAAGTCTACAAATACAAGAGATAATATAAAATCTAATGGTTTAAGATTTTTACCATGTGTGTAGAGATAGTATTGCGTGAAGAAAACAATATTGATATGTGACAGATGTCTAAATCACTCTTATCAACACTTCAATATTTCAAAATATGATTTCAAGAAACGTTACAAGATAAAGAGTGTACTCGATTTGCAAGCATAATATGTTATTTTTTGCAAAGGAATATGGATACAATTCTAAAAACAAAGGAAACGCTTATACAGCTGACGACCAATGCCGCATGATTTTTTGGGAAATTGATTTTTAGTGCTCTGAAACCTCTGAATTTAATACATGTAGTTTTTCTTTATCCTTTTTATTTACTGCTTATATATCAAACAGATGAGACTAGGGGTATTGTAAGCAGTGAGCGCACTATATGATACCCCGCTCCCGTTCCAATTTATATAATGGCAAAGTTAAAGTCTTGTTATTGGAAATCCCAAATAACCGTAAAATAGGAGGTGCAGAATGGCACTACGGAATGATCACTTAATGGACCGTTTCAGAAATGCAACGGAATTCTGAGAACGTCATTGTTTGGTCAAGACGGTCCATTAAAAATCTTAAAGGAGAATGTGCACAATGGTATCATATAACAAAGAATCCTTTTACGTTTCATCGAATTTCATTCAGAAGTTTTTATGAGTATCGGATGAGAGCTTGGATCCCCCTTTTTTACGGTATCATGGCAAAGTCCATGTTTTGCTGTGGGATACCCTTGAAAGTTTCATCGAATTCCGTTCAATGGTTTAAGAGTAGTGGATCGACGGACGAACGAACGAGCTGACAATACGATCACTTTATAACCGCACAATGCCGCTTCCGCTATGGGGGGTAAAACAAGTAACCGATTTGCGAAATTGGTACTTTTGACGTTTGTTTTATTCGTCCGGGGACATTGTTATTTAGTACAGGATATCCTTAATATCAATTCAATACGGCTATGATGTTTACTTTTGTTGGGAACTTTTTTGAACATGGCAAAAACTTTCGTTGTTTTTTGTTTTAAACGCGAAATATCATTCGTACAATAACGATTGCATGACAATGCGGTCTGGGTCGCACACAGCGTATTATTTCATTTTAACATGAAAACATAAGTAATATTTATAAACAAAGCAGCCTTTCATATGTTGAATATCGTAACGATGTGTAAATCGATTGAGAACAAAAGGGCTCATAATAAGATAAAGAAAAAACACATTTTCTTTTTCTCCAATGTCATCTAAAAATTCTTTTATCATAACAGTTTTCGCTAATTGTGAAGCCAGCCGCTGTTTGATAATGTGTTTTCTGGGCTCGTCTTAAATCAAAACTATGCAAGCCATCGTGGGTTTTTGATTTACAAGGAAACATAAAAGTTCTTTTCAGGTATGCACATTTAATATCAAACGAGGAAATTTTGACAACCAATTCATTAAAAATTAACATAGATTAATAAATTAAATAGTATATTAAATGACATTTCACCGTTACAAAGAAGAGCAATTACAATCATAAGTAGATGATTTAAAGAATTGTATTAATCATTAGGACCTGTCACATTATACATTTACATCAAATTCCACAAATTACTTCTACATATAAGCCTATTTGTACTTCTGTTTAAATATGTGCGGTCAACAGGTTCATTTAATGGGTAGATTCAAACACAGGCGCTGGGCAATTTTTAATATGTATACATGGCTATGAAATCGCGTCCCGCGCCTGTGGATTTAAACTATTCGAAAGAGGGCGGGGCTAACCACACATTTATATCAAAACTGGACTAATTTTACCAATGACAACACCGGAACAAATTTTAGATTTTCTCAATAATTCTACTCACCAATGTCAAATTCAGGGCGTTCGTTTCGAGATATAATCAATTGTTCAAATAATAGAGTCTTTCGTTGACTTTTCTAGATGTGATATCTCCGAATGGAGTAACGCTATATTTTATTCTGCGTCTTGGGTGATCGAAAATTGTTTTAAAGTTACCAATGGAACGGAAATTTTTGGGTCAAAGGGGAAATAAAATGCAGATCAGCCCTCACGCGCTATCCGAGAGAATTGTTGTTGTGTTGTACTGACAGATATTTCTACCATTAAAATGTATTCATTTTTCCAATGAATGTATCATGCAACTATTATATTCATTTTATAGCATAATTAAATCAAATTACGGACAAAATATATTATAAATAGATCATTAGTTGTCACATTTCCAAATCAACCCTTGTACCATCCCTAGACCAATATCGTTCCTCTGGGCCGATATGGGGGTCTCGTGGATGATACCTTGTTTTATTACCTGCCAATTTATGGAAAGTTGCATGTAATAATCTATAATTATTCATGCCCGTAGCCAGATGTTTTCAAGGGGGTTTTCAATCACCTCGCGAAGCGACCTTTCGGCCGGGGGTCAGTGGTATTTGGTGCAAAATCCTGCAATCTAGCATTTCCTGGCACTGTTTTTTTGCATTTCAGAAGGTACTGATTTAAGACTTTAATAGCCAGACTTCAATCTGAATTGCGAGTTTAATAGTGCTTATTGGTTTTCAAGAGGGGTGCTCGTCCGAACCCCTCGAACCCCTCTGGCTACGGGAATGTTATTGTTATATATCTTAATGCGAAGAAGATTTATAAGCAGGACTCAATTGTGTCTAATCCAATTTGCATGTTTTGGCAAATATGTTTTAATCCAACCGTTTCGTTGCCCAGTCGATTCATACGATAAAATCCAACAATTGAAGAATTCGAATAAAAATGATTGCTGTCGGTTTCTCCGAAAGTATTGTGGTTGTCTATGGTATCGCGGCAATATTTTTTTTCAAAATGGCGCCCAATTTTGGTTGAAATAGCACGTGAAACCGCGATATCATAGAAGCCGCGATGTGGTAGGAAGACAGTAAGTAAAAGAAATAATACTTGTACAAGCAATAATAAACAGTGAAAAAAGTAGGTGAATTTTATTACTATTTAAAAAATCTTTTTGTGTCGACTAGACTGATAATGTGAAGTTATAGAAAATGTTATTGGAAGGTAACGAACTTTATAATTGATTGATTGAGTGTTGTTTAACGTCCAGCGGCATATATTTCATGCATATTCAGGACGACAACAAGTTATGAAACAATAAATCATAAAAGGGGGTAATGCTGGGGAATTTAATAGCCAGGGCATCCCAAATTGGGACTGTTTGTACGAACTTTAGAAGAATGTCATAAAACAATCGTTTACTTATATATGTATACAAAATCAAGGACCACTTTGAAACCGTTGTCTTCGACCAGTGAAGATACCAAAGGGGACAGACAGAAATCGTGAAGTCGGGAGACAGACATGACCATGTCCAACAAAATGAAACGAAAGGCAAAAATAGAACGCACAACACTACACTGAAAACCAAAGCTGGAGTAACATGAACTCTACAAAAACAGGGTGAGCTCAGGTCCTACGTTTCGCATAAAGAGTCTCTTACGTTTCGACATGGCTGTAGACAATCATATTTTAAAGGCTCGTTTACACGATCATAGATTTTCGTCAAAAACTTGTCAAAGTTTTCTTTGAGGAAGATTTTTGATCATGTAGACCTGCATCAAAAACTTTGAAGCACTTTAACGGACTTTGATAGAATAGAAACTCATCCTATTTTTCTAAAAACTTTGATGGTAATTGACCAATTTATTAGACTCCAAATTGCATTGATCGTGTAAACATTGAACTTTGACAAAGTTTTCTTTGTCAAAATTTTTCATATTTCATCAAAAACTTTGACAAAGTTTTTAAAGGAAAACTTAATTGATCCTGTGAACAGGCCTTCGACGCATGAAATCTACTAAAATGGCAAATCAACTTTACAGCGAGGCAACTTTTGTATATTCTGGTATTTCTGTTTTTCTTCTGGTTTTGTCTTTATATCAAGTTTCAAACATAAAACTACAGATTATCGAGGAATTAAAACATTTTGATGTTTTCTGAATCCATTTTTATCCAATAATACACAGAAACCTCTTTATTCCATAGGAGTACAGGAAACACTCTTACAGCCTTGAACATATTTGAATATATAATTTGATTTTATTTTAAATTCTGCATATCCATGTAAAAATTAATAGCAAATCTCGAAAAACCCTATTATTTGAAATGTACTTTAGGAGTATAGTTAAACTCCACAAGTCAATTGATTGATTGATTGATTGATTGTTACTTAACGTCTAGCGGCAAATATTTCATGCATATTCAGGATGGAAACAAGTTAACAAATGATAAAACATATATGTAGACTGTGAGCAAGGGACCGGTAAGGAGGGACTTTCAGACTGCCACTGGAAAAATGCGGCTTAGACAGGGGCGGAAAATTAAGCCTTGCAACTGGCCGTCTACTGACCACTAAAAATGAGCTGTTACAAGGGGTCTTTAACAGACTTAGGATGTGGCATTTCCTTTACACGTGGCGACTTTAACCTCTCCCTTTGGACGGATTGTAAATTTATACATCCCCCAGATCCAGGGACCCCCTTTTAGAGGACTAGTGCCTCCAGGAAGGAGATACCTAGTGCCTATTCTTTACCCGGCACAACTTGTGCGAAGGGGAGTTCGATTATTTCTACATCCCGTTCGAACCAACGGACGCCCCTTCAGCAGGGGTTCTACCTGCAGGCGGAGAAACCAAACGGTCCATTTCTATACCCCGGTCGCCATCGGGGATGTAAGTCAATTGAATTAAATCACATAAGTAATGGTC
This sequence comes from Geukensia demissa, assembly GCA_034783895.1. NCBI lineage: Eukaryota > Metazoa > Mollusca > Bivalvia > Mytilida > Mytilidae > Geukensia > Geukensia demissa. The sequence goes on from JARWCS010355168.1 coordinate 6,904, forward strand.
AGTAAGAATTGTTGGCGTCGAACTTTTTGCAAAATGAGTGTTATAAGAAGTTCTAATATGATTTTTGAATGTTTTACCAACATGACAGTCAAGATTGTGAACCAATTATAGCGTAAACGTCACAAAAACTGCTTCATTGTTTAGACAAAAATTAGAAAAATTACAGAGAAATGAACTGTACATCGGTTGCCTACCTTATCTTTGCGGCCAGACTTTGATGGCGAGACATTATAGATTAGGAGAAACTTCAACTATTTACAGAAAAAAAATATTTAACAAAAACAACGTACCTGAGTCCGACATCCTGTTAGTTGATAGAACTACTTTATCTTTTTTGTCTTCTTTATAATCCAGATTTATTATATTTTATCACTAAACACGTCATAAATTCAAAAGCTTTTTTCAAGCCAACGATAAGCATACTTAGAAGCTTCCTGAGAAGTTACGAAGATAACAAATGTTCCGAAGATCATGAACAACATATTAAAACAATACCGCGTTAGTTATGTGATTTATTAACAATAATCGCTCAGGTAAACTTGTGATATTTTTCGTGTTATAGGCCATGCCAAAATTATGTTTGTTTGAACCGTCCTTTGTCGTACATGTAGCAAGTACATGTACAAAACCGTTGATTTTCTGGGGCTGGGATTTTTTTAGAAAAAAAAATTTTTGACCCTGTTTTTTGTCCAAAAAATAATATGATCAGCATCTGCAGAGAAAAAAATATTCTGGCTCACTATCGAGTAATTGGAAAAAAATTAATTTTCCAAAGAAATTCCTCTTCCCAGATAATCTTTAATGTCATAACCTTTGACCACATCATTTGACGAAAATATCATATTATTATGTGCATTGCAAATCTAAAGAAGTAAGATTACTTAACCATCTAATTGTTCCACTCACAACGTCAAAATTTTGAATTTTTGGAAATTTTTTGATATTTTGACAAGCCACTGACTGGGGTTAAAAGGTTTGATATAAATTGAAAAAGTTTGTGACTTTAATTTGTTTTGACCTTTTATAATGTATTCACCAATATAACAAATATGTGACAACTTTTCAAAATTGGCTCATGAAATAACACTTATACACAGGAAAGCTTATGAGAAGGCAAAGAAAAGTCTACAAAGAAAGGGCATGTCAATCAACATTATATCTCGAAAACAAGATAAATGAAACACGAGAGACAGACAAAAATACACAACAATCACCATAAAAAACGGCTGGTCCGGTTCCAAGAGTAAGCAGATATTTTCTCTCTCTTTCGAGCCACCGATCGTTGTGAAATCCAGGAACTGTCACAATTTTAGCATCATTATACTTTAGCAGTTTATGAGATGAGAATTTTGGCCCGATTGGAAATTTCTGCACCGATCAGAACCCTCCTGTTAAGCCCTATTTATTTCCAAACCAGAAAGTTTTGGTTGAAAAATTGTGAACTCCTACCCTGATTAATTTTTTTCACCAGTAGCGTGGCCCAGCTTGCTGTCGCGTCTACTGCCGATAGTCAGTGAGCCAGGACCCCAGGCTATTTCACCAGGGCACATTGCACCACTCCCCCAACAAACTACTTTTCACCTCACACCCTATTTAACGAACGTGCAAGATTTCCTGACTTTTTGGTTTCCCTGAGCAGAAATTCCCTCTGGGACAACATTCCAGATTGCCCTATTTGTTATTATTTTGTTTTTATCATTTTATAATTTTTATACCATTTCTTAAAAAACACAATTTATTCAGGCTTTTACAGTGCATTTATTCTTCCAAATGCGGTAGTTTCATTCTAACTTATACATTTTTTCCCAAATGAATGACAAGATTTCGTGCTGCACAATTTTTTTGGCACGCGGTTAAAAGAAAACGATTATTTTTGGGGTATTTGGAAATATTCAATTAATTATCATTTAATTAATTTCGTGTTTTATTTGCAATAAACAATGTTTGTTTAATTAACTTATCTAAGATATGCTAATTTTTGTTGTAATTGGTTCAAAATGCAAGATATTTAGCTTTAAATAAAACATTAATTTAAGGCCTCAATTGAGAAAAAGTCTCGAGTCTGTAGAGGAATGTATATTATTAAAGTACGCCAAATGAAATTTGCCACGACCGTTCTGCTTCAGCTATGAAGTATGTCATGTTAAAAATTATGTTTCAAAATTGCATGTTTTCATAGACAAATATCGCGCTTCATTGTCATAGCAAGAACATAATTCAACTATATTCTTAAAATTTCATCTTTTATCTGTGAGAAAACCCCCAAAATTACATTTTTATGATATCTTGTTATCCGAGACTATGTTGATGGCCCCCACAAAATGAAGCCAATTTACAAAGTCAGAACGAAAAAATAACATTAAACCCCATGGGACATTTTTTATTTCAAGTTATAATGAAATTTACTACAGCGTCATCTGCGGCAAAAATTAGAATTCCAACGATGTATAATATGATATATTTAATTGTTTAACTTTTGCTACAGATTCACTTTTTGTTGTGGCAAACTTTGTTTTGGTGTACTATTGTGCCTTTGAATGAGGTCGATACGAGATTAGATCGACCTTATTTTGTTATTAATATTGACCACTCTGATTCTAATGAAAAGTACTATTTGAAGTATACAAGATTTCTTGATTGACAACATTTTTGTAATCTTTTTCGGAAGTGTGTTTCAAGAAGCCACGATGATCGGAATTGCAAATCAAGAGATCTTGTCTACGGATAAGAGTGTAATATTTAGGGATTGGTTTATGTGAGTGAAAGGAAGGGATAGCTGTGATTAAGTATATATCATTCTGATGACATTGTTTATAAACCTTTTCAACCTGCCTGATCATTCTATTCTTTCCATGCGAGTTCGTATCATCGAAAAATTCTACTATTGTACTAACAATCCCAACCTATTAAAATCTCTCCGTAGAAAAAACGAAGATTACTGGATAGAGAACTGGGAACAGCAACACCATATGGCTGTAACGACAAAATTGATGGTAAGCTCTCAATGTAGTTCTGTGAATGTGATCAACATCTTCAACTCTGCATCTAGATGTAGACGTTGCCGCAGTAACCGACACCACAGGCCTCCTATTTATGTGTCCTTGGATGACCTTTAGCCGCTTTTAGAGCCCTGCCCAAGGTCGGTGGTTCTCTCCGGGTACTCCGGCTTCCTCCATCAGTAAAACTGACCGCCGCGATATGACTGAAAAATTGTTGAAAGTGGCGTTTAACCCCAATCAAACAAACAAACAAAAATTTATAGAGAAACCCTAGGTATACATCACATTTGTACGAAGCTTTATGCCCTCCTCTTTCAAATCTACATTCTTTGTATAAATCATGATTGGAGACACCTGTTACAAATCCAAATTCATAGATATTGCCAGATTCAGACTTTTTAACCAGTTTTCTTTAAGGAAGACAAACCAGAAAAAAACGTTCTTTAAACTTTGTTCGCTTACACGGTCTTGACGCAATCGATTTAAGCAACATCTTCCAAAATCCGTCAAAGTTAAAATTTCACCATATTACGATTAGTCTGTTCCAATCATTGCAACCAAGATTTTCAACTACAAACACGTGTTAAAGAATCGACGACTACAAGTCTAAACCACCGGACTGCGCTTGTGAAAGTTCCACACTCTAATATAATCCTGCTGGCCAGGTGATTAATGACGATCTCAACATTGTAGAAAACATTTTTCTACGAAATATGTTGGCAAAAGGGCCAAAGTTCCGTGAGACTCACTCCATCAACTGGAAGTTCAATTTTAAGATCCTTATGGATTCTGTAGAGGATTATATTAGACAATTTCCGAACGCGAGGGAGAGGAACTAGATAATCTTTCCGAATGGGTGAAGGCTGTGAGGTCGTTAATTCAAATACAAATTCAAAACTTGGGACCGCCTCGGTGGTGTAATGGTTAGCGTGCTCGCCTCGAGTGCGGAAGGTCGTGGGTTCGATCCCCGGCCGGG
>JARWCS010355179.1:0-10878 GCA_034783895.1 Geukensia demissa
CCTCCTGGGTAAAAAATTACTTATTTTATCCGCTCCTATACAAATTTCGCCCTAGAGGTTATACCCCGTGAATATATATTAAACAAAACTGTACTTAAAAAAAAACATTTTATCAGAAACTAAATTGTTAAAACCTACACCGATTCAAATAGTTCGTCACGATAATAACATACTAGTGATAATCTAAAATACTGCAGCAAGCTTGGGAATACTTGTAAAACGTATTAAACCCTACCACGTCCTGTACCTGTATGTGTATTCTCTGTATGTGTGGATGGATTGTTGGTTGGTGAGTTCTGCATTTTTTTGGGGGGGTCGTTATTATTTTACCACTCCTGTTGTACCGATTTATAATATTAATTAGAGAGAACCATCCCGTCTTTTCGCCTTTTTTTACTCTATCTCGTAAATATACACTATTAGCAATGTGTATTTGTAGAGCAGATATGACAGTTACTAAGGATGAGACGCGCATCATTTACACGTGAGACTCGTTTAAGATCAAAGTATAATAATTAAACCTGATAGCTCTGTAGAAGTTGGTACAAAAACTGTCGACTCTACTCAAAGAACTGATTTGTTTCTTTGTATGAGAAAGTGGTTTACCATATTACGAAACAACATGATGATCTAGGTACAGATTTGTTGCACATATTGTATGCATTTAATATTTTTATTATTATAGCTCGAGTAAGTTTCTGTGGTTATAAATGGCCATTCTTGCTACTTCGCCTCTAAAGAATTGTCCTTTGTGTTTTTTCATCACCAAGGTAACAACAATCTGAGACTTTTACTTAATTTCATGGGTTTTTGATTATATATAATGTTTGATTGATTAAATGCCCATCAACGTCAGCGGTAAATATTTCGTGCATATTCAGGACGAGAGCATATTTATGATGAGGGATGATAAATGAACCCTGCTCTGTACTAGACCGACACGCCGAGCCAGTTTTTTAACGTGCTGGCAAAGAAGGCAACAGTCCACAGGAAGATATGCTACTTTATCCAGAAACATGATTCTAACTCAGGACCGACCAGTCTTTCTGCCCTTACTCCTAATGCTGCGTGTTTAGCGAATAAGCAGCATGTTTCTAACATGAAAAAACCTGGACCGGAAGCCCATTGTTATATAATTATGCAGAGTAAATTCCGCCACTGACGAATTTATATATTTAAAGGGGAAAATCTACAAAAGCATTCTAGAATTCAGTTTAAAGAAAAAACAGACACATCTCTAAACACATCACCGCCGTAATCATGCATATACTCTTAAACATATCTCTTACAATATAATTGATTATTTACAAGACCATCCGTCAACAACCTCTGTAATAAATGTTCAATATACTTCAGTTCATACTCTACCTAATATATTGTTAAGTGTATTATCTTTAAAAGAATGCAATTATTCAGAGAAATGAAGCGGGGTTTTCAATGATTCCTGACAATTGCTTCTTACAAATGAAAACAGATATCGCGTCAGGTGGTAAACTATTAAAAAAGAGAAGCTTAAATTGTAGATTCCTTGCATGCATATGCCACATTGACAAACGTTAAAGTAGACTGCACACTGAGAAGTGATTATACAAATAAAGTGTACTGTTTGAAAATGTTTGACGTTGCATCCATATTTTGTCTTGTTTCGAATATCTCCGATACCTTTGAGTGACCTTGCCTGTAGGCAATTTCGATATGGAAATAACATTTTCTTCTAAGGAATTTCGGACAAAGACGTTTACACTTTGCACTGCTACCAATATGTTTGTTTTTATTATACACATTGCACACGCTTTATTTTTGCAAGAGAATATTTTCAGCATGCAGGAAAACTTTTATTGAAATACATTTAAAACCTGCTGGTATTTGAGGTTTTGTTAAATGGGAGATAATTCAAGTAGGATGACGAGACTGAATCCATGTTGTTGATTTATGGCCGACTTTTTTAACTAGAAGGGTTTTTATTAGTTCTCAATGTTTTTTTTTAATATTTATACAAAATCTGTATTCTGTTAGGTACCAGAATTATTCAAAACGACGCTTATATCATCCAGGGAGAAATTTCAACTCGATAATCAATTTACTTAATTGATTTGTACAGGATGTTTTTTTTTTATTTGAGACTGAGGCTGACCCAAGATTTTTGATGTTACATGTATGAACATAGTGTCGTAAAGAAATTTACTGTATGCATGCAAAAAAAAAAAATTTTCTTCTACATTGCATATTGTTGCCAAGGAGAGTAGATAAAAATCTGCAAAGGAATATAACCCCAAAATGTATGCATCTTAAAATTTCACTGATTTTCACTTGAAAATTTTCTACATATCAAAAACAAGGGACAATGGGACATATTTAATTACTTATAGCTGGCTGATTTTATGTCACTTTGACAAACCCTGTCAATAAGTATTATAACATACACTTCCGAAAATATATTTACACAGAAATTCTTGTTAGTACGCTGTTTCTTTGACGGGGTTGACATCAAACACGTGAGGTTGTCAACTGATAAAACAGAAAGCTTTACGTCAAATCATATTAATGTTCTTCTTCCTTTGAACCAATCGAGCTTACCTAAATACCAGTATCACTGTCTAATCATTGAGTTAAAAACGAACATCAAACACATACGGATGTGTTTAGCGAACACTATATACATGTATATACATATGCGTTAGCTAACACTGACATACATGCATGTGTACAATGCATCCGAATGTTGGCCAAGGTCAAGAAAATTGACATTCAGATTCTGATAGCTGGGTCGTGATGGAGCTAATTTTCTACTTTGTGGTTAATATATGTAAGGTTGAAATATAGTTTAATGCAAAAGCTCCTCTGTCGATACCACTTCCGGTAAAAATCTTTGCTTGTATCGATTAACCCAGAGCAATCGCAGGGCAAACCCATGAAAAATTAATCAAGGGCTGTCCGAGGCTCGGTCCAAGGACAATCAGAGAGTAACAACAGTACACTTCCGTTCTAGATATGTCCTGGCTCTGTTTTTGTTTGGGAAAATAAGTTCACATTTGATAAAATGTAATAGGTTCGATAAAATATACATGCATACGATAAATTTCTGTGTTCAAAAACAAACACAAATCACTTCGAGACCTGTTCCACATTTGTTTGCTTCGCTTGAGCTCGTTGGAGTGTCCTGGGTCTGTTTTAGAGAGGTTGGGTGTACATCAAACCACAGGTTATACGGTGTCTAGACCACAAAGTACAGACAGACACAAACCCCTCCTAAAATGACATCTTTAAATAAATTTTCCACTATAAAGACCGTTAAAAATGTAACATTTTCGACTCTCGTAGACCTTTAAGATTTGAGAAACGGATATGGGTTTCATGTACCTAGAAAGGGTTTCAGGGGGATCAGCAACATGCAGTTCCTTTGTAAAGATTTTTTGTTTATTTGTTTTCTTGCTGGTAACCTAAACTAACTTAGACACATGTCATTTCAATCACTATATGTACCCCGTGTACCCTCCCCAAAACAAAGAAATAATATATTTATATATTTAAAAAAGAAACAAATAATATGTGTTAAGAATTTTAGAAAAATACGCAAATTTTTTCGCAAGGCATGGTTCTGTGTTATGCTTATTTATGTCACCAGGTAATGTAGTTGCCTTCAATGTAAAATTGTGCAATCACATATGTAAGTCTACATGTAGCTGCCATGCATGACAAGGATAATAAGTAAGGAATCAAGAAAAGCACTCAACACCTCAATCAAATGAACCAGTGTTCCAGGTAGGATTTAAGGGCAGAGGGGCACAACTGCACAACAGGGGCACTTTGGAGTGAATTCAGACCTAAAAAGGGCACACCTGAAATGGAGGACATAAATGAAATATTAAATATTTTGTTTCGTTTGGTCACTATGAGGTCCAATTAGATCACTTGTTTTTATTATTGAAAGACATATTTAACATCATAATCCTTTGTTTTCTGTGAAAATAAGACGTTTTATGTGAACTTCATCTTATAAATACAAAGGGCATACGGGAGCACCTAAAGGGCAGAAGGGTGCACCAAAAGGGCAGGGGGGTGCTGTACCCCTCCATTTTTGGCTAGCTGGAACAATGTGAACTATCCACCAGCAAAATATACAGACACGACAGACACTGAATGCGGCGGGGTGCACTTTAAATTAGTCTAAATGTAAAAGAGTGATTGATCTCATTCAAGCAATAGCTGACGCGTTAAAATATTTTTCTCTCGTTGTCCACAGCCAAGAACATCCACCTGTGTACTGGCTTTTGAGAATTTGCGGCAAGTGAGCCAGGAAGTACATTTACATGAATACTGCGATTTAATCCGGTTGAAAACCGAGAACCCTGACGAGATTTTCCACAACTTGCGTAAGCTGCACCTATATACATTAATTTAAGTCATGTTAGTCATTTTACTAAAACTTTAAGGATAGTATTTCTTGAAATAAATTATATTTATTAATTGTATAGTATAAAATAAATTTTAAATTCCCTTATAAACATTTTCTAACACCATGAATATTGTGAATGTAGTTTAAAATTACCTCAGTTACTTCATTACCCAGGAATGTAATTCATCACTTTCTTTATAATAAACAATAAATTTATTGTTGAACACTATATTTTGATTAAATTTAAAATCGAAAATGGCAGGCAATATGGTCCTTTGTGTTAATTTTAAATGCTATCAGAAACGGAAAGCAAATAGAAGCCCATGTATGTCCCTTAGAAAATTTTCGAGCAGTTTGGAGGATATATTGCATGACAATGGAAACATGATGCCATTTTGTCATATCCATTAGAATTGAAAATATATACATTTGAAAGCAAGAACAATATGGTCTCGATGTGCAAATTATCACTGCAAATAAGTGCACATGTATATATACATTAAGATTTTCTTATTATTTCATTTTAAATTGGTATTTTTATCAACTTTTCCGGATTGGATTTGTCATTTAACATACTAGGGCTTGTCACAAGGAGTGGAGTTTTATCCTTGTTGAAGGCCTTTTAGAGGAGACCCGTTGCTTTTGATCTGCTGTTAAAGATATGATGCGGTCTTTCTGACATTTACTCTATAACCCCTTTTTTAACACCACAATCTAGCAAATAACATTTCGTATAAAAGTATGAAACAAAATGAACAACAGACACAAACAAAATATCGAAGAGGGTTAGGGTAAAGAAATTCACACACATATATAAACGATTTTCTCTGCTTACGATGTTGAAATTTTCGGGATTTTTGTAACTAACTGGAAATCAAGATGCAGTGCCATCGGGAGTGGGATTTAAATACCTTTTAACAAATTAAAGTAATTTTCATAAACCGGTGATTTTTTTCGGGGTTTTCCATTTTATGATAAAACTCGATCGTTTTAAATGACCCTCTAATGCATGTATACCAATTGATCTTTTTTCACGAAATTTAACACCCCTCCCCAAAAATTAATTTCTTTAACCCAAATTAAAAAAATATATTTACAGCGGTCGAATCCGTGATAATTCAGTGATTGAATCCAGAAGAACTTTTTCAACAAAACATAAAGGTACTTTCCACTTCCGCAAAATTTCATAGGTAAAGTAGAAGTAGTTGGGTATTCTCACCATCTGCATACACAGGTACAAACTTTCCCATGAAACAGAAAATAATACAAACTAACACTTATCACTAAATTTAGAAGTCAAAAATATAGACCGCTTACCTCTTACTAACAACAAGGAGACGTACTTCAGTGATTGTCCTCAAATATTTAAACTTATCTCTTTTTGTTTACTTGTACATGTATATATCATTTGAAACTGATTATCTTTCGATATCAGTTGGAAAATCACAACAAAATATTTCACTGATTTTTTGTGAACACATCCGGGTATGTTTGTTTGAAACTAAATTTTGACCCATAGAATTATTGCTACCTAAGAAATTTGAAACGATCCAAAACCTAGCAATTACATTTTCATTTATACTATTTCGAACTGAAGATGTATTCAGTGGAGCGAAAATTTTGACATAAAAATGTAGTTTACTCATAAAAACACATGTAAACAAGATAAATTTGAAGAATTACAATTTTATTTTGTGTAACAAGGTAATCAGAGCTGAAACATTTTAGAATTAAACGGAATTCCACATTTTTACATATTTTATATGAAATTTACATTTCCTCATTTATCATGCCACTAACAAAAATCAAAACGTTACTTCCTTTATCTGTTAAGTGATATTCATTTCCTAATAAATATTACCGTAAATATCTGATTGGTTGATTGATTGACTGTTGTATTCTTTACGTTCAGTGGCAAATATGTTTTAAACATTTAGGATAAGAGCTATTTCAACAAATATCAGTGCGACTGGGTTAAGTGACAAATTTTATTCAACAAAATGGAGAGAATTTGGAAATGACAGATAATTTATCCTTTTGTAGTGGCCGAAGACACACTTTTTATTGAAATCTGAAAAGGGGGTTCTAGGACGCACTGGGTCGCTTTTTTTGGTCGTGCCCTTTGAGAGTTCTTCTGATATCATAAAGTAAATTGTTTTTAACAAAATTATCAAAACTTATGCATCTTTACCGGTTCCAAATAACACCATACGCACATGTCAAGTCATGGGTCAAGTTTACTACGTGTAGAACAAAATGGAAGAACAATTGGCTCTTAATACAAGTAACATTTCTTGGGAATAGATCTACGCAAGGAAATAAAAGTAATTTAAAGATAAGGCTCAACTTTCAACAATTCTCTGTGCACGGTATTTTAAAAAAAAATCCTATTGAAAACAACACAACTCATATTTTTGCACAATGTTTTACATGTAACATTTTCTTAGTCAATTGTAAAATATGCTTTCTTATTGTATGAAATATATATCTCATGAATGTGATATTACTCCATCTTGTACAATTTATTCTGAATAGATACGAGTAAATGTTACATCTTAAGCGCTATTAAGATCTGCAGTGTTCAGTATATTTGTCGATAAAATTTTGTCAAAATAGAAACAAATATTAAAACACGTACCTAATACTGTATCAGGTCAATTTTTGAAATATATCTACTTTCAGTATCGCGTAGGCGAGGTTTGTCGTGAACTTTTTTCCCCGATTTTCTTTAAACTCACTAGTATATTATTTGAAAATACGGCTGTCAGATTTCCCAAATTTGATTTAAAAAAAATCTGCACAATTATGAATATTTGAATATCTAAAAAAAATCAATGAAGTTGTTGTTATACGAAGGAAATGAAATGGTTTCAAATGATAGAAATTCCATTAAGACTTAATTGGATGTCCCATTGTTAAATCTCATTCATTAATCCCCGCTGGGTATTTAATTAGTAATTATCCCAATGTAATCTTACATCACAAATTGACATCTGACTGATTATGATCTAATCTTGTAAATAACAAGGTCATGTTATCTAGGAAATGGGGCCAATAGTCTCAATTCGATCAATATGAAGTCCAATTTTCGCAATCGGTTCCTTTCGGAGCACGGATCAAGATCTCGGATGTGTTTTATCTTTACCGTGTAAATGTACTGCAGGATTTCTGCACATCACAATTAACTCCGCATCATCTGACAAAAATGAAACCATGTGAAAAAGAGGCAGTAAAGATTAAATAAAAATTTAGTTACATTCTTGTCTTTAAATAAAAATGTTTCTAACCGCAGATAAAGGTTTTCTTGTCTTTTACCCCGTGTCCGATAAACTACAGAGGTGCACTTGATTCCGTCAGCCTAATTGTCTGTGCATTTTAAGTAATATTTTTTTTTCTAGAGGAATATACCCGGTTTAAGGTCGAAAGAAAATACTGTCACGATTTCAATCAAATTTGTATATGTGCAAATGTGTATATCATATGCTGGTCTTTGCAAACCTGCTTGCTCTAAGATTTTGTCCTGTACTAATTTTAATTTAAACATCGGCTCGCATTCTTCCCTAGGATCTTGAATTCATTATGAGTTATATTTTAGAATTGTTAGTTATCTCTGGACCTTTTTACATGTAACAACGACAAATATACAATCAACAAGAACTCTCTTCCTAGCCACTATATAAAAATAGGAGATGTGGCATTTTGTCTATGAGACAGCCATCCACCAAATGACAGTCGAATCAAAACGTCAACAGGTCACATTACGGCCTTCAACAATGAACCAGAGTCCATACCATAACGGAAGCTGTAGACGGTCCCGAAATACAAAATGAGAAACTATTAATAAAACACGACAATCGACCTAATCTATTGAAAAAATGCTGACCAATAACTGACTACTTAAACAAAAACAACCACTGGACCACAGGTTCCTAGCCACTATACTGTTTTAATGTCACTGCCACTAGAACTTATAGCTTTTGATTCTTCAAGGATAAAACAGCATCGCAACTTAATTGGAAGTGTTCATGACTATAGTTTTGCCCAACTAACACATATTTATTGCTTTTCAAAAGCCATTCGCTAATATATGTTTCAGGGGAATCCAACGTCGACCTAATATTGGAAGAAGCATATCTTTCAAATACAATAGTATACGTCAGATTAATTATAACTTACGGAATTTACAATTGTCAAAACCAAAGACATGTTAATCCTTTGTTTTATAAAAAATCAAAAACGCTCTTACCCATTGGCCTCCATCCTCCATAAACCACAGAAATAAGCAATATTGATTATAAATATAACACTCATTAAACAAATTCCATCATCTCATGTTTCGTAAAATCCCATTTAATATTTTTATAAGTGTCGTAATGTCCTATGTTTCACGTGGTCACACGCTTCGCTGCTACCATTGTTAAATTAAATTCTTTGCATAAAAAATGTCACATTTATGTCACAATCAGATAACAAATAAATGTTTACAAACACTAGAAATTGGAAACATTTACCATTTGACAGAACAGGTGGTTGAAACAAGGTGTGAAAATCGATACCAAAAAATTTAGATTGACTGTATTGATTTTTCATAATTATATAAAGAACACATTGAATAATTGTTTTAATTGATCAATAAAGTTTTCAACTGGTTTTAATATTAATTTACTTCGCCATTATACGTTGAAGGAAAAGTGTTGGATCCATTGTTTTTCATATGTTGTTCCAGATTCATTATAAAAAATATGTTTTGATATTTCTAGATAAAATGGCGCGTCTAGTGTCCCGACTATTATACGCACATCATACATATTATCTGGAATTGAAAGTTTTTTCATATGGCTAGAATTTTAACATTTATAGATAATCACAAAAAGTAATGATGAAAAAGAAGAGAAAAACATGTATTTGAAAAAAAAATTTCTCATAAGAAACAAAGATAAAAGCTGTATCAAAGATGTCTTATCTTGCTGTAAGCTACATAACAAAAAGAAAAATATTGTATAACGTTTTATAAACAGTCCAAAAGCTAATTGCCCATTAAATCCACTTAGTAGAAAGTGTTTAAAGAAAAATTTACGTAAAATTAGATTTAGTACTTAAGACATTTGTGAATACGTGTTATACTAAATTATTTAACACACGAAACGTCCATTTAAACAGAGTAATAAATGCACGTTAACATCGATTAACAAAAAAGTACAGTAACTTGCTGAATCAGTAACATGCTTAACGAGAAAACAAGAAGACTACATATGTCGTGGGTTATGTCAAATCAGGAAAAAAATTAATTTGCATATCAAATTAATTAATATCCATGTTATTTTTAACTGTATGTACCTTTTGAGACAAAATGTATATTTATACAAAATTAATGTCAAAGTTTTAAATTCAATTTGACTACAAATGACAAAATATAATTATGTTTTGAGACAAAAAAATTCTCGTATTTCTATTTTCCGCCGAAATATCAAGGCAAGGAAACTGCATTAAAATATCTTGAAAAAAAAATGATTATAAACAAGGATTCCAGTACTTTTAAAATGTAAGCCGATTTGTTTGATAGTAAATACAAAAGAATGTTCAAAATCTTTTCGTTACTTGCAAGAAATGTCGCAATAATTCGTGAACGTTAGGTGATGCTTCTTGAAAGTAATTAGCCAATTGAAAATGTAACGCGTCACAAAAATTGGACATTTGACATGGACGGGGAGTAAGATTGTCCAGCAAAATTAACTGGTGCTTCGCAAGCGAAGCATGATGTGATCGCAGCCCAATGACATTAGAAAGTGGTTCAAATGTACCATGTGATAAGTGTATGGTAATGTGCTGGACATGGTGATGTTATGGACAGAGGAAAATGCATTTTCAGTCACTTTGATACTTTGATCAACATTTTTCATTAGATTAGGTCAATTGTCGTGTTTTATGAATAAGTTTCACATTTTGTATTTCGGAGCCTTTTACAGCTTTCGTTATGCTATGGAATCTGGTTCATTATTGAAAGCCGTAATGAGACTTGTAGAAGTTTAAATTCGACTTTCATTTGAATGATTGCTGTCATGGACAATCATGCAACATCTCCTATTTTTATACTTTAATCTCAATAAAAAATGCCATATAACAACGGTCAATGCTACAAAATATTTGCTTGAAGTAACACTGTTCTCATTCTAACATGGACGCATTTAAAAACAAACCCGTTTGATAAATTTGAAGATCGTCCAAATGCATTGTTCTTCAACTCTGTTCCAAATTGTCTCAAAAACAGTAAGAAATAGCAATAATCATTGTTGACATATGGCTGAAACACTGGATGGCCGAATCGAAAATTGAAAAAAAACTATCAATATCGGATGTAAATAAAAGTGTTTTCTAAAGTTTTGGGTGTAGCCAATTTTCACCCAGTGCAAATTAATTTAAAAAAGGTAAGAGACAGAAATGGTGCCTCATTAAAAGGGCCGAGGGGGGGGGGGGGGGCGTCA
>JARWCS010355189.1:0-10878 GCA_034783895.1 Geukensia demissa
AGTTGTTAGGGCATAGACGGCTTGTTATATGTTCTAAAATTGTCTCGGAACTGTCAGCAGTTGTATTTAAAAAGTAGAGTGACTCATTCCTCATCATTTCGGTTATTATATTGGTTGTCATTGCACCAATCGTATCATGAAGAAATAATGTGTCTCCTACCAACTAGAAGAAACCCACAGGAGGATTATTGCGAAAATATCATATCAATTTTATAAATTTTCATGTGCATTAACCACAACCAATTACGATTAAAAATGTACCAGATTGAAATAAAAGAAGTTATACATATATAACAAAATGGCGACTTTTATTTCAGTTTTTATTTCATTTTTCGATGTTGGGATCACGGTTTTTTTATGTTATGATCATAATGCTTCTGATGGGGATTACTCTTTAAAATAAACATAAAGCATATCAAAGTTCACCATGTGTATACTACATTGGTAAACCTGTACCTGCTCTCACTTTAAAAAAAAACTTTACCCGAACTAAAAGACTAACCGGTAATAAATTATACATCTGTATTATAAATTTTTTTGTAATGATTGCAGCTTTAAATGAGAAAGGTATTGTTAAGAAACTTTTTCTGTAATGAATTGTACTATTTTTTATATTTGACCTTTTTTATTGAAAAGTTCGTACTTGTAAAGTACTGGATAAAATCATTAGGGTCGACAAAATGCTGTACCCGAGCTAAAATACTAACCGGTAACAAATTATACATCTTTTGCATTTTTGTATTGATTGTAGCTTTAAATTAGAACGGTATTTAAATTATAAAGAAACATTTGTAGAAATGCTTTTCTGTAATGAATTTTACTAATTTTTGTTGTTGATGTTTAGCCTTTTTCATTGAAAAGTTCGTATTTGTAAAGTGATTTTGTCATGAGCTTCGAGATCGGCCTTTAAACAGAAGAACATAAAATATATTCACAAAATCCATAACTTACTTACGTTAAACCTAATATCCAAATGTAAATTCAACTGCATGTAAAACACTTTTCTCGATTAATCTAAGTCAGAAATGCTAAAGTAACATAATAAAAATATCTTTTAACCATAACAGACCTAATGAATCATAAATTCAACAATAATGGGGTAGTGCATCATAACTACAAAAATACCTCTATATCCTTTACACAAGCTTCGATGTAATTGTCGACTGACAAGTCAACAAAGTCACTGTACAGGTCACTTGGAAGCGTGTTGGTTATATTGTCTCGACAAACTTCATACGCCTTTTCCTGTGTCCACCCATTCCTAAATGTCTGTGGCACCTATATATAAACCATACATACTCGCATTTATACTGGTTTTTATAATTATACTTTTTTAGACAAATTGAACAGAATTTACACTGAAAGAAATAAATTCTTATTCTTGACAGGTTTAAGTCGTTGGACAATATATAGCATGGTATAAGCCAAAATTACGCATACCATACAGAAGTTGAAATATCATATTTTAAAAAATAAAATCGTTATTGATTTATTTGATCTTTAATAAACAATTACTGTTCATATGATAATTTTGTGTCTACTAGGATAAACGATTAAGCAAAACTAATCCAGATTTAAGTTTCATCAAGCGTATTATTTGTGAATCATTAATTTTCAGATAAAAAAATTACTGTCGGAGAATACTAAGTATTTAAGTCATAAAAAAAATAATAATCCTATTTTTTCATATTCGTAGAGACCAAAGGGAAACAAAATCGTTAAAAAAGTCAGACAGGACAATGGCAAACAAAACTTAACACTGGAATTTGTCAGGTGTAACGAGTATGACACATTAATGAAAATTACCAGCGTTTCTGTCTGATTAACACTATTATCATATGATAACGGTTTGAAATCCACAACATCGTCTTCGTCATTGGTGCTCCGTCGAAATATTTTATGTTTCGAATCAATCGACCGTCTTTTTCTAGTTGATCTTACGCATGTTGTATAAAATGCATTTATAACATTATCTATTGTATCGGGAGATCCAGAGCAATACTCTGTGCTTTCAGTCAGATTACAGTGTACTGTAAAGAAATCTTCCAGTGGTTCTGTGCTGCTAGCTTGATCTTCGCAAACACAATAACGAGTTGAGTTATCTTTTACTGCGCTGTCGATATTTATAACGTAATTCTCAGTTAAAAATGCAGGTTCTAGAACAAAAAGCTGTTCGTCTGCCATCTCGTTTGTTATTCTGTAACAGAACAACTTAAATCCATTAGTTAATGAATTTATTTATAATTCTAATATGGAGTCATGGAAACGTCAACAGGATTTACCCATAGAAAAATGTCCAGATATTTACAATATGTTTTGAGATCACATGAAGTTTGTCCACAGCGTATATAAACAAACGGCATTTTTCTTAATATTTACTTATTGACAATATTAGAATCGAAAAATTCATGGCAGCCATAATTTTGTTTCTATTTTATCATGGGCTGTCATTGTTTTCACAAATTTTATTTCTCGCTAACAAAAAATTAAAGTGAAAACAACTCCAGTCCATGTAAAAATCATCAACAAACTTCTTGCTGCCATGAATTATTTCTTAAACAATCCATGAGTCAGATTCCATTTTGTTGTCGGAGAGTGGATAATGGATATCTCCATCATATAAGAATAGGTTGTTGGATGCTAAAATTAAAATCACGTCCAGGAAGACGCTAAGGGTCCTACTTATTACGGTGCCTTGTTTGAGCATGCAAGACAAAAAGCAATAGATCGTAACGAGAAATCAGTAGTAGACCAGTTTCTTTTTACCTCATTTTTGTAGGCATCCGAGTATTAAAAAATGACCTTTTAGTTTCTCTTAGGCGTTCGTTGGTAGTATTGAATTTAAAAATCCTGGATCCTGAGGTTCTTCTAACCAGAGTGAAAGGAGAAGAATAAGAGAAGGTGTCTCTACACTGGATGCTTTGGTCCTGAAAATAAATCTCTGGTTGTGGGATGTGAGAGTTCAATTCGTAGGAAAGCGAGGTCAACTTACTTCATGTTTATGGCTTAATAATTTGGGACTAACAGGCGAAATTACCAAACCTAGCTTATGGCCCGTATATTGATTTATAATTAGATTACTATGTTACTCTCATCTAAAGAAATGATTTATTAACCCCTAAACGCAAATCAATTAATAAAATAAATTGGTAATTCATGCCATTAACTTACTCCTAAACACAACTGCTATATAAAACAACTGGTACAAAAAGTCCTATGATCAACGGTTTCACATACCGGTGACACTATCATTCCGAGTTGAATGGAGGACCAACCATGCTTGGCATGATTATTAGAATCTAGAGCTGAACATGTCGTCTAGTAGACTAGGCATAATAGCTATTAGATCAGTCAAAGAAATGTTCATTTCACAAGAAACATAAGTTGCCTTTAATAGCACAGTTTTAATGAATAAAACCTAAAGGAAAATATTCAAAGATATTATCCGAAATAATGAACTGATAAAATAAGCACATTTGCAATTCCAATTATTTACCGAGTTAGTTATCTGTTCAATGTAGTAACGATAACTGAAAAACTTGGTAAAGACAATACAATTTACCATTACAAAAATTTATAAAACTGAAGTCCATTGTTTTTAGATTTTGAGAAAAATTTCGCGTCTCGTAAAATTTATGTCATCAACCTAGTAATTATCCGTCCGATTACTACTTATTAACCAATATTACCTCCAAGAATCACCAAATTTTTGATCATCACTAATTGGTCCGTTCGTTCGGTGCATATAGTCATCAGATGGATCTCTGGTGGTACTTGGGTATCCACACAATCCTTTAGCTTCATTAATGTCATATATCGAGGGTTTTATAGATATACCAGATATAAACTTTGACCATCTACTTATTGAAAATTGTATCTCTGTTCCTATCGGCAGAGTGATCTAGAAAATAAAGAAAATAACGTTGAATTAAAGATGCATACATCTCGAGTTTATAATTCTGTCATAGGCATAATATTTTCGGACGCCTCCATTTAAAATCATTGGACCCGTTTGTTCATTACATTTCTGTTTTTTTTCATTATTTAATTAAACAAACCTCAAAGAATCGAGTACCCAAAACTAGTTTAATTCCAACACAGGTTTCATATACCTCTCCCAATCCAGGAATTGTGGTCATAGGTGTGTCTTTATTTAAATATTTTGTTACATGTACATTTGTGATAATTTTCAGGTAAAAGCAGTACTATTTTAGGAATACACGATTTTTTATGTTGGCGAGTTAGAGCATTACACAAGAATTGGTATTCCATTCTAGTTGAAGGCCTTGTGGTAACCTTTATATTTTGTAATTTCCCTCTGTTTTTCTCGTGATTGAAATGCAATCTCTCTGACCTTTACCCCATATCTTTTCATTTTCATATTTAAAAAAAATCCTATAATGTAGTTAAACCTTCATCTAGATTTTTATAGATACAACCTATTAAATCAAAAATTTTTTCCGCCAAATTTTTAAATGCTAACATCTGAAAGAGGAAGCGATAGAAAACCGAATGGCCAGACAAAAGGGGAAGTCGACAGACAAGGCAATCTCAAGAACACGAACAAGACGGAACATGGCAGATATACATATAAAACTAAAAACACAAATCTAGGAACAAGGAGGATCCCAACAAAAAAAACTGGGGATAAATTCAGGTGGTCTGAAAGTGTAATCAGTTGAAAACGCAAGCCCATTACTTATTATTCTTATTTTGTTTTAATATAAAAGTGTAACAAATTTATCATAAATTTCAAAGACATGTAATTGTTAGAAAATAAGAAAAAAACATCCTAGATAAAATAATAAAACTAATTATTAAATGTTGGGTCTGGTCATATCACCTGAAAAGTAAAACTTTGCGTTTAAACCATTTTATAATGAAACTCAAAAAGGCAATATAGCTTTATTTAAGAAATTATTAAGATTT
This sequence comes from Geukensia demissa, assembly GCA_034783895.1. Classification (NCBI taxonomy): domain Eukaryota; kingdom Metazoa; phylum Mollusca; class Bivalvia; order Mytilida; family Mytilidae; genus Geukensia; species Geukensia demissa. The sequence goes on from JARWCS010355189.1 coordinate 4,930, forward strand.
CTTTTCTTTTTTGAGAACCGTTACTTAAATCTATAATAACCTATAACAGTAATATTTCTGTCGATAAAACATTGCTACATTCTATTTTGAAAAATGCCCAAATCCTAGTCTGTATTGAACACTTGCAATGTGAACTTAAGATAAGCCTCAATAAAACACATACAATTTCCCATTTTTCAGTTATAACATTTAAAGCACATATCAAAAAAATCGTTTGGAGTGATTGAAACATACATGTTTCTAATGCAGAAAATGTATAGGCAACAGTTCTGAAATGATATCAAACAACAGGCTCAGTTGAGTGAAATTGTTGCTCCTGTTTGCCATACACATCCATATAAGATATTTCTAAAGGAATATATAAATTGTGCTGAGCTTTTTAAAGTAAATAGATTTTAATTTGCGGTACATTCTTTTCTGTTAAAAAAACAAGGAAAAATAAATGATGCACTTGAAATTTCAAATAATTAGGCATAATAATTTAACAATAATTGACGCCTCAAAATCAACTACATTTACCATTTATCATAAACGAGAATTTATCATTAAAGCCAAGCAAACTTTGCGGTCATATTTTCTGTCCACTGAGGACAAGAAGAAAAATAATACATAAATGCATAAAAGTTCGCTTTAGTGGTACACTTGATCGAGCAATTTGGAAGAAATATTTAATTTCAATCAATCAGAATGAATAATTTCATACATCAGGGCAGATATACTTGTTACATAGTTTCCCCTAGCATGGTTCTCATTAAAGTAGAGTTTTTATTCAGTTCAAATCTTACATAAAGCCAGCACGAATATAATATGGTTTATAACTGATTATACATATATCAAATAAATATTGCAGCACTTTATCCTAATATTGTAGAGTGACCCAATTTTTCATAATCATCATTTCTATATAGATCATACCGTATAACTGTTATAATTATGAACAATTGATAAGTCACTTTCATCACACGTGATTAGTTCAGTGATTGGTTCATCCAATAAGTATTTTTCTGTCCTTGAAATCTGTTCACAAGTACGTAGAACAAATAGTGACCGGCGACTTCTTACAGCTATCCCACAATGGCAAGCAGAGCCCTGCCATCCAAATCCGCAATTTGTTAGTAATGTATGGACCTGAAATATTAACAATTCAACAGATTATATGATTTACGGATTTCGTATATTTCTTCATTTACTTTTTATAAAAAAATCCCAAAACTAAAATTTCAATTAAAAAAAACACAGGTAAAAAAATCAAGATAACTATTTTCATTGAAATGCCTGAGTTGCTTGTTTATTGATATAAAACTTGTTGTAATCAAACACTAGTATTTTTAATATTATGCAGAACAGTTTCTATCTGCATTTACTCAACCAAAACCAAAGCACCAGAATAACTAAACTAGCGCTCAACCAACCATTTACTTTACAAATGGGACGTTACTGGGCAAATGTACCATACTCCATCTCCGCAAACAATTAAGGAAAATTGTAAAATATAGAGGTCGTCATAAAGATAAAGATTAAAATTTGTACAAATATGGGAAATTAACTATGCTGGATTATGCTGGACACGTGTTTTAAGGTGTAACCTCTCAGAAGCAGCATTTAAACTAAAACATAGAAAGGTCAAGATTCAAACATTAATACTTGTATCAAACACAAACCGAAACAGGCAGCTAAATCCAGCGAAAAGGACATCTACCAGGTTCAAAACAATGAATTTCAGGGTTTTCGAATTAAAATTATATACAGAATTTTTTTAAACAATATATGGTAAATTTCATGTCAAACCAGTCTGGCGACCAGGCTTGCGCTGGTTCTCCTTCTGTGGCATCGCCCAAGTGGTTTCAAAATACAGGTTTATCTAAATTTTCAAGAAAATTACACTTCTTGTGACGATCTCCAGATCGCCCAAAACAAAAAAAAAAAAAAACCCTGTATACATAAGTTAATAAAATATGGCCTCCAGATTATTATATTAATACAAAAGCAATATGAAAGACAAGGACCAACTTGGGACAGATACATGGTGCATGTTTTAGGATTAAACATGTTTAGCTGGTATCAATTGCTCTCCCAAAGAAAAAGGCAAAATCGAAATAAACAAAAGCTGCCAAAGTCATAATATAAAATATACAAAAATGCACCCAATCCAATAAGAGTGTACCCTAACATCAATGGAAGTATATAACAAAAACATGCAAAAGGAAGATATCTTCCCCAAAACCCATACAGTTTCGAAAAACATGGTTGAGATGAAGTTATAATAAAACATCATGTTTTTCAAACACATTACGTCTGAAAATTAAAAAATGCAATGCCAATAAACGTGAATAAAAACAATATGGGTTGCAATGCCATTATACGAGTATCTGTAGAAATAAAGATGAACCAGGCTAAAAATATAATAATAAGCTAGAAAATTATGCTTAATTAGTCTTGCTGCAAACAGGTAAATAGCTAGCTCCGAATAAAATAGGTAAAATATCAATCTTAATCTGGGAAACGTTGTGTAAAGGCAGGATTGCAGCAAAGACCGTGAAATGTCACAGGTAATAACCTCAACGGCGATTGCTGAAACCTTCAAACACTTTTGGTATAGCAGGTTAGCCCTGTAAATAAAAATATTGTTATTGTAGCTAGAAAAATACTCTACACTGGGGACTGCTTGGATTTTACAAAAGGAATTCGAAGATACCAAAGGGACAGGAAAGGAAACCCCTATGAGATATATGTCATCACGTATATAGAAGAAGATCTTTTATTTCACATTTTCTTTTTTATATTATTTTATGAAATAAAATTATAATTACCCAGTACGGCCCTTTGGAGTTCCTATACATTGCAAATTCACCAACTTCCATATAGTGATAATACTTCCCATCAAATGTTGTAATATGTGGATCATTATATGACTGGCATAGTCGGTTTGTCATCAGAAAATCTTTATCAAGAACGGTGACCTAAACAATTAAAAATATATTTAAGCATAATGTTCTAGAAAAGATTAAGTGTACGTAGAGAAGAAACACCAAACATTCTTTAACAAATAAAAGTAAAACAGAGACATTACGAGTTCGGAATAAACAAATTATCTGGTATAAAGAGAATGCAATCAGGCGTTTTACAAATAATAAAGGTGGAAATATCCTTAATATAATAATATTCTGACGTCATCAACGCCAAATGAATCTTTTCATTTAAATCTTGAAACCCGTCTCGTTATTAAAAGTCTAAATTCCTTTAATTTTTTCTTCGACGTTGCGATAACAGCATTGTCCTTTCTTGCAGTTTTATTTTTATGACATATCGTCAAACCTGGATGTTTCATGAAATCAGTTAAGCGAAATTAATTTTGACTTATTATTTGATACATTGATATTTTTTTATCAAATGATTTTGCAACTTTGTACATTCTAATTATATTTTAAAGACAATATTTTCGAGATCCTTATTGTTGCTTAAAAACGGGTATTTTTGTTATAAAGATGTCGCAAACATGACTAATAATGATAATGAAATTTCGGATTGTAATTATCGAACTATAATACCTTAATATCCGGAATCTTAATGTTTTTCCATATTTCGTTTGTCGTAGAAATTGAGGTGGTTGAGACTCGAATATATGAGGATCGACCTCGATAATTATACAACCCATCACTAAATCCGTACACTTGTAAATCTTTTTTCTCTCCCCAGTCAAGACTTCCTAGTTTTATACCACAAAACTGCGCTTTGAAAACAAGATTTCTCTGTGTTATACTGTTGGAACATGTCGGCGAAGCTTGAATTGGTTGAAATATATAGAAGTTCTGGCTACATTGTTTACTCCTGAAACCAGGGTGAGACGAGATACAACCAACAGGAACTGTCGACGTGAAGGTGATGTTTACTGATTCTCCCTCAATAACGGTATACTCATACTTTTCAGACTAGAAGAAAAGATGTAATTTAAACTAAGTAAAAATGAAAAAAATCTCAATAACTTTGGAAAATAGGAAAGAAATGCATTTGAAAGGCATCAGTTTTGGTTTTTTTTTACTTTGGAAGCGGCTGGGATTTGTGTCCCGATCAGTGTGTTTTTCGCTTGTTTTTTAAGGTAAACATGTATCAACCTGTTAATTCATGCATATCGTTTTTTTTGTTTGGACATATTTTTGAAAAGTTCAATTAATTAATCGTTTTAAAAAGTAATATTTTCCTGTAGCCTTAGCTAGGTTACATGTATATTTCCAAGAAAATTTCGCTAGATTAAATTGTACAAAGTGTCATGAATTAAATGGAAAGAGTATCCATGACGTAATTTTAAATCGACACATTATCATTACCATTACGCGACGTCATCAGTAAGTAGTGGCGACGCGGCAACGTCGACGTCAATGTTTCCGCAATTTATAGTAGCTGTTCAGTATGTTGCATGGAAATATTTAATTGAAATGTGTGGTTCCTGGCTATAAGTATAATAAAACAGTTAAGGAAAAGAGAATTTACAAAAATTATTCGTGGGAAAATATTCATTGTTATATCATTATATCTTAATCAATGAAGAGCTTTCTATTAATTTGTTACACAAAAAGAATAACATTTATGAGTTTCAATTATAAATATTATAATGAATTTAAGTATTTTGTTACAGCCGTCAACATATTATTCCTTAGATTAGGTAGCAGCAATGTACCACAAGGTAACCATTAGGTAAGCATAAATTTGCCGTTAGCTATGTATACCGCCATAATAAAACGTATTGATGAACAAGTGGTTTTTCGAAAATAAAACAAACCAAATTGAACAAAGTAAGTTAAAGTATAAACATTAGGGTATATACACACAACTTCTTTTTTTTTAACATACAAAAAGTCCAGCCTGGAACTTTGCACTATAAATGTAGGGGCTTGGTATTGATCCTGTTGAAAATCTCATTCTGATGGCACATTTCACCTAAAATGAATTTAAGAAATAACACTACTTAAAATGCAGATGTAAATATACAGATATATATCCGCCGACATTGCTATTTGCTTAATTAATTGAAATCAGACGATAACTTATTTGCAATGTATTTATAATATGCCGATGTTTTTTATTTTGTCTTTTGTGTGGAAATATCATTTATTTGATCATTAAACAGGAAAACCATACTCTTCTTAACTCTGATATGTTGCAAAGTAGTAGGAAAAATATAATTCTTGGGGTTGAAAGTGCATTCTGTTTCCAAGTGATATTATGCATTGCTTTTAGTAAAATGTTGATTATTCATATGATAGCTTTGCTAAGAATACATTCATAATTTTACATATTTAGTCACCATTGGTAATTTTATATTTTGATAAAAACTTTTGATGCATTTTTTATATTTTTTTAATGAAATTTCAGTCCGCTAATTGTCTTTTTAAATATATGCGATCTTAATTGGTCGGCATGTACATCTAGAAGAGATCGAAACAAGATAATTTTATGGTTTGTTTTCAATTGGATCAGGAGTTTCAGACCATTCAGTTTTTAATTCAATATCTTTTAGGGTGACATGTTTAACTCAATATGGTTATGGCAGACATTTTGGTTGGTCTGTGGTAATGTCCGATACAAAATTTCTCTGCTTTTTCAGACAAGAAAATTTAAACCGCATTTCTTAAGCTTCCAGTGTTAAAATAGTACATCTGTTTCGGGCCTCCTAGTTGGTCGCCAGATACAACTTTGTTTCAGAGGATGTTAGGACCGTCCTAACAAAGCTTGGATCTAAGTGGCAAGGCAGATTCAGAAAATTTATTTTCCAGGTCATTTCTCTTCTCTACTACTAAAGGAAGAGACCGATTTCATTGAGCCGCAACCATAAAAAGTCGGAAATATTTGTTATATGACGTATAGGTATTGTGTATACTTCCTAAATTTGTCTTTGAAACATTTTTTTTCCCACAGAAAACGGCAATTTTTGTGAAAATATCCAAATCCGGA
>JARWCS010355199.1:0-10877 GCA_034783895.1 Geukensia demissa
ACATGTATCTTAAACACCTTCTACATTTTAGGGCTATTTTTATCTTATACAGGCGTCTTGAACTCCTTCTACATTTTAGGGTTACATGTATCTTAAACACCTTCTACATTTTAGGGCTATTTTTATCTTATACAGGCGTCTTGAACTCCTTCTACATTTTTAGGTTTTTGTTTTCTTAGACATGCGTCTTGAACCCGTACTGCATTTTTGGGTTATTGTTTTTATTTAAATAATGTTATAGATGAGTTGCATATAACATTTAAATGTGCAATATACTTTCAGAATTTAGATTTTGGTCCAGGGTCCAAACAAGAGACCCATAAGGGTATCATTCGGTTTTGAGCATTGGGGTTCATTAATGTGCCTTCATATCGATTAAGCATTGGAAACTTTATTGCCATTTTTAAAAAATTCATTTCTTTAAGCCCCTGAATTTGGTCAATTACTTTTGGAGAAATTCCCATGAACCATCTTTGAAATCAGAGGAACAATACATTTAATTATTTTATGGAACGTGCTTCCTTTATAAACAAATGGTAAGGCTTCCAGTCAATAATTCATGATGCCGTAATGTAACATGAAGAAGTACTGAGTACTTTGTTTGTAGACTGTCTCATGTACAGTCATACCACATCGTCTATTTTTTTCTATTTAGATTTCAAAAGAAATTATACTTTTGGTAAATCCTTTGGAATATTTGAGTTATTGTATACTACTGAAGTCTGAAGTGCATTGGCAAATTCATGAAATAATTTGATTTCAGCATACTGTAGTGAGTTTAGAAAGGCGTCTCATTTAGGGCATATTAAGAAAGACAAAAATGTACAGGGAAGATTTCTTTTTATATCTGTTAAACCAACTTTGATGTGTAAAAAATCTATACTTTGATCGAAGGGTGGAATACCACTTCTTGTGAAAAGCTCTAAATCGCCAAAATAATAATAATAATAATAATAAATAAATAAAAATCGTGTATATGTAAAATACCACTGCTCTTACCTGAATATTATCCATGTACATATAACAAAACCAAGCCTACGACCACAATTCCTGACTTTGTACAGGCACATGAGACATATGGCGGGGTTAAAATATTTTAGTGGGTACCCATTATGTCATTTGACCTTGAACTCATTTCATGGTTCAACTACTTAGAAGAATTACGATTGAGACAATTTATCTTATTCAAGTCCATTTCTCAGTAACTGTTATATCTTCATCCACCATAATTGGTATATAGTTAGTCTAGTGAGTACCTGCAAGTCTACTATATGTCATCTGTCCTTGGCCTCGTTTTCTTGGATGTGTGACTGTAAATTTACGACAAATTTTCACATTCAAGTCTAATTCTTAAGAATTGTTTCAGTTAGATCCACAATATTTTGTCTGTAGCTATAGTTGCCTTAGGGTACCTACTTATCTGTTGTATGGCATTTACTCTTAACCTCATTACATTGTTTAATGCCTTGGTTAAATTATCAGGGTCATTTTTCTGCAAAGACAAATCATGGATCAATATCTGATGTCCTTTTTCATTCTTGAATAAATATATAATACTGCCGTATGCAATGTATAATTGACTTCATTTTCATGGTAAAGCAAGACGTCACAACAAATTCATCACTATTAACCTACACATATAAAAAATTAGTAGCACATATCATAACTGGACTTGCTAATCATTTTTACAGTTACTTTCAATGCAATCTATAAAATTTTTCAAGATAATATACAAATACTGAAAAAAAAATTAAAGTTATGCACCCAATACTTCTTATTATGACTGATTCACAGGTTTGTATTGTTATCATTTTCCCTCTGCCCATCCTAATTTTAATTCAAGTTAAAGTCAATTATATTTGAAAGAAGTCATTTAGGAGCAATAGATTCCATAATAGCCACAATTTATAACTAGGCCCTAGAGAGTCAGATATCGTTCACCAGACAAAAAATGTTTATCATAGTTGTTTCCTCATGATTGGTGGTTAAGAAACCCTGATGATATTACATCTTGCATCCTTTTTATTCATTCTAGTGTGATATTTAAGACACCATTGAATGTAGGTCAATTTTACATCTCTGTACCATGAACACAATAAAAATGTTTGACTGACTACCTGATGGCTTCCATCTTGGATGAAGGATGAAAATCAGTGAAACAACATTTTGTCAGCAGCTCATAAGGAAATAAGTGTCAATTCATTTAGTGGTTCCAAGAAGACTTGTGTATACTTTACACATGATGTCCAATGCTAACTTGGAATACCGTGGACATCCAACTTGATGACTTATCTAGCCAAAGTAAAAACACTTGGTCAGCACCTCACAAGAAAAATTCACGCTATGTTTGGATTAATCATTGGTGACAATTCGGTCCCTTTGTAACAACACCTGGTTATTATTTCAGAAAGAACATTCAGGCCATGGTTGCTTTCAATCTTCTCAATGGTCCTTAAATAGAACTCTTTTATTTCTTTTCTAATAGGGTCCTTTACTCCTAAAAATGGTGGAACATGGCATATTACCAAGTTATCTGCAAGTCTGACAGAGAACTAACCACTGATCATTCCAACAACATAACAATTTAATATCTTAAGCAGTTTGACAAGAACATTTTCTGAGTTTTATCCAATCAGAACATGTCAAAGGCTCCAGCTTCCATGTTTAATACTGATCTGTCAGGCAAAATAAAAACAAACAAAAAAAAAATGGTAAAAGACAATTTAGACAAAATTCTTGCTAAGTTTAGTTGAATTGGCAAAATTAAATCAGAAGAAACCTCTCAGTAAATTTCCACATATTTCAATGTTAAATTATCTTATGTGACCAACTTGCATGTCCAAATTTCCAAGTTTGGTAAAGAACCATCCCTAATCATTTCAACAACATTTCATTTCATATAAACAAGTTGTTCCTGATAAAAAGATTTTCAAATGTCCAGCCAATCATAACATATTACTGGCTTTGGTGGCCATATTGAATAACAGGTCTGCACCAGGGTAGCAACTCATTGACAGTATCTTATAAGAAACATTCATACTATGTTTGGTTTCAAAGTTATAAAGAAAGTACATGAAATTGAATTGCTTCATAAGTAAATTAGAGGAAAATACTATCAAAATCTAGAAGCAATTAAACATATGTAGGCTAATTTTACCAATTGAGATTTGTTCATTTGTTTTAAATTTTATGCCACTTTAAGGAAATTTCAGACATATCACAGCAGGCAGTTTTATTGGTGGAGGAAAAGTGCCTGAAGGGAACTACGAACTTTGGGAAGGTAACTGACAAACGGGAACACATGTTGTGAGTCAAATGCACCTTTTGTTTTGTTTGGTACAAATCCAGCTCTGAACTGGCACCTTACAGGTGATGAGCTGATCTGTACAGGCAAGTTTAGATCAACTATCTAGACCACTTTGACCCACCCATTAACTGAGCAATTTTTTTTAAAGTGATGTGTTGCTCACAAGTGTATTTAACCTGATTTTTATATGAAGTTGTAATTGATCATATTTCTAATTAAGAAAACTTCTACAATATTAAAATTATTTATGCAACATAATCATCAGCACAACATACATAACTTACATAACAAAGAGGAAATGTACATAATATACAAATTTATACACAATAACTAATAAAATGATCAATTCTTTTCAACTTTAACAGATAGATTTTATATAGGATAAAGCTTTGTAGGATAATAATTTATCATGGTCACTAATATTCATATTTGATATTTGCATAAAATGTATGTGGAACAAAAATGTAGAACACATACATACTATGAGTTTTGATATATTTTTCTTTGTAGATTTATTATAACTTTCCCATACTGTTAAACACTTATTTTATGTTTTGATTCAATTTTCAAGGATTTAAAAACTGGCTGACCCACGAATTTGAAAAATCAACAAAACTTTTGTTACCAAATCCTTAAAGACTGAATACATGCCAGTTCAGTGGAAGTGTGTTTAAAAAAATAATGCATAAATGCACCTAGTAAAAAATTAACTGTTACCATTAGCATAGCTCTAGTTAATATATAGAGGAAATGAAAAAAAAATTGCAAAATATTTTTTCCTTCACAATACTGTTTCCACAAATTTTACAACCCACAAAATTGTCGTTTTTGTAAATCCACAAAAATGAATAATTTAACAGTATTGGTAATTATTTCTTGTACAAAAACTTAGACATGTCAACATTCTTTCATAATTTTTTTTCGATTAATTTTTGCAAATGTGCATGTTGTAAAAGAAAACAAAAACCTGTAAAATATAAATAGTATACTATAAACATAAAAAATACACAGAACAAAACATGTCCTTGCTGCTTTTTCACATTTAAACAATCACCTACCATGCAAACAAAATATCTATGAGATATACATAAGATATATATTTATATCCGTGTAAAAGAATTTAGGGTAAATTATAATTCACTATTTTTTGTGCCAGGTTAGTTATTTCAAAATGTCAGGATAAAAAATTGACAAAAGTATGCAACTACAATCAGGATTAATAATGCCTCCAATTCTGTAATACCTATATGTATAAAGGATTAAGGGCTACTTTACAACAGGTTTCTTCAATTGACCTGTTTCTATTTGTGTCGTTATTATCTCCCCTGATGTACAAAAACTGCTATGCTAACATTACTGCCTACTTGATTTAAGAACATTTATCAAAATTGCAACAATATACAAAAGAATTACTGGTTCTCCCATAGGATCTAATAACGCTAATAGCCTTAGTTTTAAATAAAGGGGGTAATTCAGACTAAATTGGAAAGTGGTCAATTGTAAAACTATTGAAAATGTGTGCTACCAAAACATTTACTTCAAGCTTCATAAATTATCAAAAAATTAAAACAACAGTGGTTGAAAGAATACAATGAATACACCAAAAATAGTTTTTTCCCTGACCATTTATATCTGAAAGAATATAACATGTTCAAGGTCAAAATGCCAGAGGTGGATTTTTTTTAACTATGACTCAAGAACAAAATGAGCTCCCTTTATGAAAATTTAAAAGATTATCATTTACCAATATTTGAGACTGACTTTAAAATTTTTAATATCCACTTAAACGGTAATAATTATATTCCCAATTATTTTAAAGAAATTAGCTAAAAGCCTTGGTGGACCTATTTGAATGTAAGTCTGATCCTTTGACGGTGGATGTAACTAACAAAACTTAAACTTTTTAAATAGCTTAATCATCTTGTGTAACAACTAAATGATTTGATCTTCAGTTATACTAAATGGTATGAAACAATTTGAATAAAAGTGCCTTCTGTTGTGTTTGGTTTCACATCTGTCGTAATTTAGCAAGTCTGTGAGATAACTCATCCTGCAAAGAAAAAATACACATATCATATTCATATTAATAACTACAAGACACTCACAAAACTCAAAAAAAATTATTGTGAAGTCATTTTAATAATTTATTACCATTAAACACAGAAAATTTTGACAGTTTCATTGTATTTTGACATAATCTTAGGACTTGCAGATAGAAAGAAGCAATAATTTAAACAGAAAGCTTATTTTTTGGTGTCATTGTCATAATTCCCTATATATGTAAGTAAAATTGTGACATCAAAGTTTAACTCTGTTTAAATCAGTTCTTTCAAACAACAAATCTGGAAATAACCTGTAAATAAGCAATGAAATAGTAAAATATTCTGATTTTAATGGTTTAAGATTTATTAAAATTTGACAAGAAATGACTTCACAATAGTTATTTGAAAATTTGTGGTTTTATATGAAATAAATAGCAAAAAATTACAGTGAATGAACACTTTTTGTATGTCTCTGTATGTGGACAGACGGACAGACAGAAATACAAGGTGATTCTTTTATACCCATGACCTTTGTTTGAATGCATATAATTAACCATACAGCAGTTTGGTACCTTTTTAGGAAAACAACATTTAGCTCTTTAAATATAAACATTCTAAAAAGAAAAAAAAGAAATGTTTTAAAATTATTTGACCTAATAAAATTTTAGGATCAAAATACAGCCTTTGTGGCCTTTCATCTTTCACATCCTTTTCTATATTTGGTCTCATGACCAATCCTGATTTGGTTCTGTCAAGTAATGTCTAAAAATCATAATGAATAACAATAATGTCTCAAAAGAGGAGGGTCATTGGGTGCATGAAATGCATTACACGTGTTTGATATTTGATAAATGCACACTTGATTGTCTTACAAATACATCAAATAAATTTTTCTGCATACCATGAGTGAGAAACTACTTTATTTAAAGGGGTAGGCCCCAGGATTTTAAAACGCTTAAAAATTAAATGCAACTATCAACAAAATATAACAATTTCATTTTAGCTGCAGTGAATCAAAATATTTCAAAGATAACTTTTGCAATCATTTTTTAGTGAGAATGGCAGGTCATACTACTAAAATATTTGGATATTTTCTCTGTTAAGACACATGTCTAACAATTTTTTTATTAATATAAGTTGATTTTTTTTGTTATGCTGTATCCATACTTCAAGAAGAAACCTCTCATCAACAGCTTTAGAACAAAAACATACAAAATCCGTGATCGTAACATAGTAGTAGAAGTACTCAAATATAAACAAGTCTAAATTAGAAGTCAAATCAAGCGGTACAGAAAACTAATACCTGTATGTGCATTATGTTTTGAAGTCTCTATATATTTTTCAGGAGTTTAAACAAATACAGCAAAAAGGGCAAGATCACTGAAAATTTACTGACTTCTGTATTTTGATATGATTGATCCATGTATAGAAGTATCTACAAACAAAATTCAAACTGTAGAAACCACCATTAATAACCATACAAAGACCCAAGACATTACCATAACATAACACAACTGCAATTTTTTGCAGTCATATATAAATGTTCTAAATATCTGCAAGTCACAAAGATATTACATCATTAACCATGTATCTACGAACCTGTTCTTGTGAAGCCTGTGTAGATGTAGTCTGTCCTACCGCTGATGATTGGGCTGATGGTAAATCCATGTTCAACTCAAGTCTGAAAAGATTAGTATGGAGTTCATTTTACAACATATTTTTCAGAGGCGGATCCAGACTTTTGGAAAAGGGGGCCCACTTTTTTGTGGACCTCTTAATTCATTAATTGTCTCTATTTCTAAAGGAGATTAAGACCAAAATTGACCCCACTTATGTTCTTTTTTGTCATTTTTGCGTTTCAAAGGGGGGCCTGGCCCCCCACCCCCTGGATCTTTGATTATTCAATAACTTATTTTAAGATTACTTAGAGCTGTCCCAGCAAAACATACATGGGACCCAGGGATGGCAAAATAAAAAAATATCTAATTGGTTGTTATTCAGTGGAAAGTGCATCTATGGTCCATTGCTGGACATTAAAATTTGCTTCTGTGGGTGAGCATATTGAAAATAAAAGGTTTTTTTACTGGACCTTTATTCGTCTAACTGTATTTAATAAGATTCTATTGGTGCCTATAATACTTTTGCTTTTGCCTCTATAGGTGTTTATAAGTGAATAAAAATCACTTCTATTGGAGATTACACCAATTCCGAGTGCCATCCCCCGTCCCATGTATGTTTTGCTGGAACAGCCCTTTTATCTTGGGCGAAAACATTTGCAGAAAATTGCTCAGGTCGAGGGCTCAAATTCCATATATTTGAATTTGTAGTTTTGAAAGAATGTAATTACTGAAATGCACCCTGTTTAACAAATTGCCTGCAGTTCTATAGATTTACTGTTCAGTACTGAATTTTAGTATTTTTGTTGTAATTAGTGTAAACATTTTTTAATTATTACATGTGCAAATGAAATACAAATATTCATATACAATAAAGTCATTAATATGAAATAGTCAAAAAGATTAGAAAGCAAATCATTAAACTTGTATAAATTTTTATCACATGTTTAGTATATATACATTTAATGACCCAAAAAGCTACATTTTGTCAACAAGATTAATCATTATTAGATAATGATACTTCAGTAGGATATAAAGAGGAAAATTATACTGTGCAAGAAAGTCCAATTGTGGTTAGATGAGTATTTCTTTGTAAAACTGTTATAAAAATAAGGGAAGTGGCATGATTGTACATGAGACAGCCATCCACCAAATAACAGTAGAACTTAAACTTCTACAGATCCCATTTGGGCCTTCAATACTGAACCATAGTCCAAATTATAATGGAAGCTGTAAAAGGCCCCCAAAATACAAAATGTGAATCTATTCATAAAACACAACAATCGAACTAATCTATTGAAAAACGTAGTTAGTTCACCTGACCTTTGAAAAGAGAAGCAGAAGCCAATAAGATTTGTTGATGTTAATTTAGCATGCAATTGCCGTTACAATTCAAATGATTACATAAAATGTGGCTATTTTTGTTAAATTTTTTCACACAAAAAATCTAGACACTCTTGATAAATTCAAGAAAATCACATACATATAGCAAAGTCTAAAAACAGAAATGCCACAGTCAATTTGTTCAGAGACATGAATGGACTGATTCAGAAATTCAATTGCTGTCATAAAGCGCATTGCACATTCTCAATGTCCCCTGTACTTGACGTCTTAACCAATGAAAATCAACAGGACAATAATGTTCCTAGAATTTTGTTGCATTTCTGAAACAGTCTATTTGCAGCATATTCCATTAGTCACAAAAAATTATGAATCAGGGTTATCCTTACCCAGCCTCGTCAGCAACTTGCTGCATCAAACCGTCCACTTCTCCTTGTGGTGTCGTTAGGGTTGATGAATTACACATAGTATTCTCCATTACTTGTGACTGCACATCTAAGTTTTCAAACTGTGTTTCAAATCTGTCCATTAATTGTGATACCTGCATAATTTTTAAAATGTGGAAATGAACTAAATTCATCAACAAGCATTAATAATATGAGGATTTTACACTTTAAGGATGATTCCAACACGGCTTGAGAAATTTGTACATGCATGTTAACATACACCATGTAAATTTAACAATGTTTAATGGTAATATTGTTAGTGAGTACCAATAAATTTTAAATTTGTCAACAAGTGACATATCTTGTGTTTATACTGGAATTTTAAAATCAAGGCAATTATCTACATGAAGCAAGAAAAAGTTGTTTTCAATCTGGAGAGCAAATCATGGTGCCAATCTAACAAAAAGATATCAAAATGACACTATGACACAACAATACCAGTAAAAGGGATCCAGTTTACTTTGCATTCATAGCTTACCAGCTGAAATCAACATCAGAAGTTGACTACATACTAACCTCATGTTATAAATGTAACTTTATGCCAAAGAGAAGGTTGCTATACAATTAATGACTTTCAATGAGTTATTAACCCCAGAAAAATTTGTTCACCTCAACTGTACTATAGAGAAGTGATATTTATCTGGCCAAGAGCAGAGGTGAACATCAATTTTCTTGGATAGACAAGCATTGTATCAAACGATATCATATTTCAACAATTGCTTTATCATATGACATTACAGACACATGTATTTCTATAATAAAAAAAATTAAACTTATTAAATGTAAGACAATTTTAAAGAATAGAAAATTTTGTTCACAGCATTTGTTGTTCATGAAAATGATTAATGTGTTTGAGGGATTCAACAATTGCTTATTGCTCCAAATAAGCTTTGTGCAAGGGTATATCTAAATTTTCATTCCACAATCCACAACTATCTCAAAACATGCCAAACAAGCTAACTGGATAAATATAAAAATTCCTGAATGAGTAGTCCAATCTCTAACCTTTGCTATCAGGAAATCTAAAACATTTGTCAAATCAAGCTCTTTACCTGTACAAACCCAACACCTGTTTAAACTGAACAAAATGTTCTATCCTAGTGGTGTGTGTTTTATACAATATTTACTCTACCTTTTCTAGATTCATAGATTTCATTGCTGATTCCATTGACTTCACTACACCTGCCATTGATCCTGTCACCTGTAAATAGGAAATCATCCTTTAAATCAGTATTATAATTATTATGAATATTCACCTATATGCAGTTAAAGGTCAGTTTTTGAAAAATGCATATGTGTATGCATGTATTAAACCTATATATTATAAAATAAAACTCAAAACATGTCTGGTACATGATTATATTATAAAGGATATAAATGGCGAATCCATATCTTTTATAATATAATGTTTCATTCTTTTGTTCTTGTTACAGTTATCTAAGAAGCATGCTCAAAGCCTATAAATGTCAGACGTTCACATTTCACAATGGAATTGTCCAGTGCTTTCTTATTGTTTCTATAACATTTAACAGCAGAAAACATCCACAACCTTTCACAGAATATCTTTTTTACCTGTTTTTTTTATATGAATAATAGGTTTTGAATTACAATTGCATAGAATGGAGATAACTGTATTGTACATGTATTTTAAGCTTATTGTTTTCCAGGTAAACTCAACTTGCTACAGTAAATTCCATGTTATACCTCCTCAAAGCTTAAAATACAATACAGTTGTCTCCTAGGTTGTTTTACCCAGATATCGGGACGGTATATTGATATAGTTATAAAGGTGAAATTTGGGTTTTTACATTTTTAGATTTTACACTGTATTTCAGCTACAAATTAAATGCAAAAACCAATCTTTTTGTTTATTTTATCAATGTGCACCAGATTAATTTTTTTCTCTTGGTAAATGTTTAGGATTTTGCAAAAAATAGCATTTTTTAAGGTTTTCTCGCGTTTAAGCTATATTGAGACACCGTCCCGAATGGGAGATCACTCTTACAAAAACATAAAAATTACAGATGCACCCCACGTCCCCAGGTTACAACTTAGGTGCTTCGCAAGCGCAGCATGATACAACCGCAGCACGTTGAAATGTGAAAGGTGAACAAAAGATCATTTG
>JARWCS010355209.1:0-10877 GCA_034783895.1 Geukensia demissa
CAGCTTCCGTTATGGTATGGACTCTGGTTCATTGTTGAAGGCCATAATGGGACCTGTAGAAGTTTAAATTCTACTGTGACTTGGTGGGTGGCTGTCTCATGGACAATCATGCCACATCTCCTATTTTTATATTATGATGTTGGATTAATTTGAATTTTGGTCTGAAGCATTATCAGGGTGAGTTGTACCATGTCTCCCCTTCTCTCGGGTCCGTCTACTTCTGGTTTACTGGAGCGGGGGCATCTGTGTCCCATGAACACATTTTCTCTTTGTTCACATTTCAATCTTCTCTGAAACTACTAACCTGATTGGCAGGAATGTTCCCTAGTTGCATGGTCCTCTACAAAACTTGTTAATAATTCGACAATGAGAGGTAAAACATGGCGGGGGCCAATAATGTGTTCTGACTGGCTGAAACTTCAAGATCTTTTTAGCACATGTAGCAGAACTTACTGGGCCAATTGAATTATGATGGTGTGATGACAATCTGCAGAGGGTTTTCTAACAAAAATGTGATTAGAGAAGAAGATAGCCATAATTTTCTTCCTATCAAAATATGCTTCAAAAGGTGTTGACAACACAATATACATGTAAAATTGTTGACATACTGTGTTTGATGACATCTGGTGTCTCAACATGAATCTCCACATGAGCATTCATTAGAGAGGTATATTCTTTTTGCATGCATTTTTGTTTACTTTATTTATTGTAATTAGGTATTCTCCAGTTGGATTGGGTGAAAATCTGTTTGATCGTTATAGTTTGTCTATTAATGCTTTTGTTTGATTTCATTTTTTTCCTTTGACCACTGCTTAAACACTTTTTATTTATTTATATATATATATATATTCAGGGCAATTTAGAGCTTTTCACAAGGAGTGATGAAGACCACTAGAAAAGTGACTCTGATATTTACCCCATGTTTTCATTTTCGTATATATAAGCAACCGCCTCGGTGGTAAAATGGTTAGTGTGCTCGCCTCGAATGTTGAAGGTCATGGGTTCAATCCCTGGCCGGGTCAAACCAAAGACATTAAAATTAATTGCTGCTTCTCCGCTAAGCACGCAGCATTAAGGAGAAAAAGAAAGAGCAAAGAGTGGTCGGCCCAGAGTCAGAATTATGTTTCTGGGTAAAATGGCATGTCTTCCTGTGGACTGTTGCTTTTGTGAGCTAGCATGATAAAATCCTGCTCAGTGTGTCGGTCTAGTACCAAGCAGGATTCATTCATCATCATTAATAATATGCTCTCATTCTGAATATGCATGAAATATTTGCCATTGGATGTTAGCAACATTCAATCAATAAATCAATCAATCATATAAATAAGAAAAAATGATAATTTTTAGCTCACCTGGCCTAGGCCAGGTGAGCTTTTCTCATCACTTGGTGTCCGTTGTCCGTCCACAATTACAAAAAAAATCTTCTCTGAAACCGCCCAGCCAATTATGACCAAACTTTGATGGAATGGTCTTTGGTTGATCCTATTTCAAAATTGTGTCTGACGACCCCAACTTTAAGATAAAATGGACGCCAGGCTAAAAAAAGGGGGATGAAATTTGAAAAATCTTCTCCTCTGAAAGTATTGAGCCAGTCTTAGCCAAACTCGACTGGAATGGTCATTAGGTGGTCCTTTACTAAAATTGTGTCCAATGACCCCGACCTCCAAACAAAACGGCTGCCAGGCTGAAAATAGAAAAAAGGATGGGATGAATTTCAAAAATCTTCTCCTCTGCAACTACTGTGCTAATCTTTACCAAACTTTGCTGAGATGATCCTTAGGTGGTCTCCTTCCAAAATTGTGTCAGGCATTTCCAACCTCCAACCAAGATGGCCACTCCAGCCAAACTATGTTATATAGAACCCTATGGGAAATTTGCAAATTTTTTTTATCTTGAACTGCTTGCACTATTAGCACCTTACTTAGGTGGAATGGTTCTTAGGTTGGTCCCCTTCATAATAATGTCAGATTACCCCACCCGCCAACCAAGATGGCCACCACAGCTGAACATAGTTTTACATAGGACCCTATTGGAAATTCATGAAAAAATTTAAGTCTGGAAACTACTTGCTCAATTGGAACCAAACTTGATTCCTAGTTGGGTTTGCTTTCAGAATTTTGTCCGATGACCTCGCCCGCCAACCAAGATGGCCATCCCAGTTGAACTTAGTTTTACATAGGCCCATATGAGAAATTTATGAAAAACATCTTATCTGGATTTACTTTCTCCATTGGCACTTTACTTTGTTGAAATGGTCTCCAGAAGAACTTCTTTCAGAATTTTGTCCGTTGACCACATCTGCCAACCAAGACAGCTGCCTTGGCTCAACTTAATGTGACGTAGGACCTATGGGAAATTCATAAAAAAAATATTTTCTCATCTGAAACTTAACTCCATTGGAATCAATCTTTAGTGAAATGGTCCCTAGACCGGTTCCTTTCAGAATTGTATTTGGCATCCGCCAACCAAGATGGCTGCCTCAACCAAACTTGCTTGTGCTATTCGAACCATAGTTAATTCAAATGGTTTTAATGTAAACTTTATTTTGGTAACTGTATGACAGGTGAGCGATGACAGGCTCCTGGGAGCCTCTGGTTTACAAAATAGGCATTTTTGGTGACAATTTTTTACATACCATTGTAGTGTTCAAGTATCTGGTAAAGTAGCAATGTTTTTGTCTCGCCTGCAGAGTCGCAAAAGCAAGATAAAGGTGTAACTTTTCAGCGGTGGACGCAATGGCGTTATTATTTTTGGTAGCTCTATGTCTCTGCAACTATAAAACCTATGAGGACCAACTTTGGTGTGCATATAGTTGATTTCATGAAATTGTTGACTAACCACATGACATTTCTCCTTGACCCAATTTTCAAGATCCATTGACTTTATAAAGTTTTCATGCTTAGATTCATTTCTTACTATCTATACATGGTAAATCAACAATATTGGGTAGGAATATTATAAACATACTGCCTTTAGGTGAGGGTGTTATGGTAGATTACCACACAAAGAATAAATATCACCCGAGGGTGATATTTTTGCTGAGTGTGATATTTTTTCTAAGTGTGGTAATCTACCATTACACCCTCATCTAAAGGCAGTATGTTTTTTGTTATACTGAATGCCTTGATCTGTTCTGGTTTTGTTGATGCAAGAGAGAGAGAGAAACCCAACAAAATTGACAAAAAATAAAAAATAACCCTCTCTTATTCGCTTCTCAATAAAAACGGTTTGGGCCAGACCACCAAAAACCAATACCAACCTTTATGTAGTACAAAAAAATCAATGTCCCCAAATATTAAAAGAATCGATTTACTAGAAAGTAAGTTATTGTGTGGAAAGCTACAAGTTCACAGACCAACAACAACGTCGATGACATCGGCAATATAACATCATACGACATGAATTTTTGTACAGTCGAATAAAAAACAAAACTAAACGACTTGTCATATAATGTATGTAAGTGTAGATGGATGTGAAATAGTAATCGGTAAACTTTGGCCGGAGAGGGTGATATTTTCTGAGTTCGACAATGTTCAGTGTCAGAAGTGATAATTTCGTTGCTATGTTAAAATTATTACCTGTTGCTAGGGATTGGCGGAACAAAACAAAAACACTGCAAAATACCACATCCTGAAGAACCAATGAAATAACTGGATTACATAAAAAATATGCATAAAGTATAATAAAGGTTGTTATCTCTACTTTCAAGGCCAAACCATATCATTTTTACATCTCTGTTGACACTAGTCTTAGTCAATGTGTCTCATATCTACAAGTTGTTTCTGCTCCTGACTTGTTACTGATTGGAATGAGTTTATGAAAGGCACTGTCTACACAGTGAATTTTGAAGTCACAAAAACTTCTTTAAATTAAGTGAAATCTTTATGATTCTTTAATACACTCAGTAAGTATCTTTTCTTTGTTAAGTGTTCATACTTTTATTTTGTCGTCTGCTGTAAAGCAGGGGGAAATATAGGAGTCACTTTCGTCGTCGTCGCCGTCACATTCTTATCCACTATTCCTATTTAACCACTTAACAGATTTCAACCAAACTTGCACATAATCTTCAATAACGTGTCTATTATTGCACTATCTATTTTATTTTTTTCCCTAATCAATGTTTAAATTTTAGCGGCCATGTGAGTATGTGAGTCTGCTGAAAACATAATCTTCAGTAGCAAGTCTTATATTGCACTATCTCCTTTTCAGTCATGAATGAGTTATCTTTCTATCAAAGCCTCACATGGCAACATTGTGGCAGGTGCCATATATCTCCTAAGGAATTCTAAGTCTTGATTATGGCCCTGTGGTTGACTAGAATAGTTATTGTTCAACAATGGATGACATTGTTTACTGGAATCCTTTACAAGTTTTTTATTTACCGGTATATACCGGTAAATAAAAAACTTGTAAAGTATATATACTCATGGATATGGACAGAAGGGACATATATAACAGTGCTAGTTCATCAGGATCTACAGAGGTATGTGCTGCTGGCTCATTGTTACAGTGGGTCTTGGCCCTTGATATATGGTATGCAGTTACATCTTTATTAATATAGCCCAAAACTCTACCCATCACATGACCTGTCCCTCTAACAATCTGCAGAAACAGGCAAGACATATTACTTTATCCACAGTTATTTTATTTATTTTTGCCCAATTGTTTGATGGACTTGATTATAGATACTGTAAATTTAGAAATTATTGTGTTCACCTTTTATATGGATTGATGATTTTCTGAAAATTTGGATCCAGATTATTGTGATTTCAGAAAAAGTATCATTTACATATGTTATAAAATGTCAAAATGTGAATACAATTATGTACTTATTATTGTTACTCTCACTTACTCGCAATAATAAAAACATTGCAATAATTTCTGAATTTACAGTATATGTATACCTAATTTATTTTCTCTCGAAAAATAGAGACAAATTTTTAAGAAATATTAGTTTTTTTTTTTAATTTGTAGGAAAATCTGACAGTCAAAGATGCAGTAAAGTTATACAATTAGATTCACCAGTGATTGAGTGGCACAGGTTTGTGAATATTTTTACAGCCGTGTGGACACTTCTTTCTGTATGGCACTCCATCCATTAGAGAAAATAAAACAGTTTAGGCATAGTTTTCAAGACAGGAGTACACTGTTATATTTAACATTTATAACTATTGAATTTTTTAGGAAATTCTTTTGGTCATAGCCATGGTGACTACAGTAGACAAGTTTCAAAAAATTTGTGAAGTCCAAAAACCTTCTAGCATTTCTATTGACAGTCTTCTTTGCATGTATTCTTATATTGAAATGTATGACCAAGTTTTGACTCATGTTTTCACAGATATTTTTTTGCTGTAGGTTGGAACCCTTAGTTCAAATACAATTTATTATAGGACATACAAGATCATTTGTTTTTCAGACCTTAATGTTCTAAGCAAGAGAAGACATTTTTTTCATTCAATATAGTGGATGGGGGTCTTCTTTATCAGAAGACAGAATTTACATAAACCTGTAAAAATGTTTCAAAAATTACAATAAAGGAAAAGGATGTGGTATGATTGTCTGTCAGACAGCCATTCAAAATGTGTTAATTACAAACATCTGCAGGTTGCCCTAGGCCTTAAATAACAGCCAAATATCAACACCATAAAGCAAGCTGGAAAGGGACCCAGAAATAAAATGTGATGATATTCAAATGTCACACTAATGGTCAACATACTCACACTAAAGATCAACATACCTGTAGCCCCAGAGTGTGCAAAACTGTACTAACACAATCTTTTATTTTGGGCGATTTAGAGCTTTACACAAGGAGTTGTATTCTTTTGGAGACCTCTAGATTTGTGATTTACCCTATATCTTTTCATTTTCATATTTTTAAAGAAAAATAACACATTTCTTTTACATCAAATAAAACAAGATGACAAAATACTTACCATTATCTTTTTAACTCCTTAACAACTGAAAGTTCACTCATAGTTTAACAGTTCCTACTGTATTATTGTCATCACCATGATTTAACATTTGTTTATTTATCAAAAATTGGAATTAGAAGTAAGCGAATTAGAGAAACAAAATCATATATTGTTAGCCATTTATAGTCAGAATGTTACGGTCTTGATTTTAGAAGCTACAATTATCTGCAGCATTCAATGCATTATTTTAATTTTGACTGTTCTATGACTAAATTTAAACATGTTTTGAGGTTAGATTTCTTATTTTTTGTAGAATATCAGTTAATGCTTATGTAAACAGGGAAGGTACAGACTTTAAGGGTAAGATGGTTATTTATTTACTAATGTTAATGTGGTTTAATTTATTAAAAGGAGGATGTGTTTCCTAGACGTGAGCTTTTCATATCCTGTAGGGGGCCTGTGCGGCTGAATGGTTTTGATAATACATTTAAATCTTACCTGCACAGATGACCTCGGCATATTGCAGAAAGTTTGTGAATTCATACCCTTATTTGGGCCTCAAAAAAGGTGCACTTGACTTTCAATGTTTGAGATGAGGTGTGTCATTTAAATACCCAAATGTTGATGGTTCTGTGATGGCAACACAACTTCCTCTAACCCCAATCAAACAAGCATTATTTTTGTCAAAACAATTGTACAAAACATATATTATGTAACAAGCTATCTCCATTTCTTACAATTTTCTTAATGTCTTGTGATGTTAATGATGCATTAAAATAACTGTGACTTCCAATTATTACTACAGTTATATCTTAAGACTACTACACGATAATATTGTTATACACTTATATACTGGCTATGAAGACAATAACTTGCTATTGTCTGAACAGCCAGTTAATTAGTGTTTTATTATATTGAAAACTTTTGATTCTTTTTTGTTGTTTGTTCTAATTATTGTCCTGCCCTGTTCCATTTAAATTAAAGTGCAATCAGTAAATGTAGTATTACAAAAAAATTGGAAACTTTGGGC
This sequence comes from Geukensia demissa, assembly GCA_034783895.1. NCBI lineage: Eukaryota > Metazoa > Mollusca > Bivalvia > Mytilida > Mytilidae > Geukensia > Geukensia demissa. Next base: position 6,943 of record JARWCS010355209.1, read on the forward strand.
AGAAAGTAATTGGTTTGAAGCCATTTAATAGTTTTTAAAGCTTTTAACCAGTTAATAGTCTATTTAAACAAATACAGAGAAATTAGCAATGCCAGTTTATAGTTTGAAGCAAGTTAATAGTTACTGAAACTTTTTACCAGTTAATAGTTTATTTCTTACACTTTTATAAAAATAGCAAATTTATTGTATTAAAAAATACATAGAAATTCCATAGTGAAATACAATAATAATGCACATTATGTTGATACTTGAAACATGCAGTTTAATATTTTGTTATTATACTTTGATATTTGCAGACATTGAATCATATTTTAGATGGCTATCATCAGCAGAAATGTTGATTAAAGCATCATACCAAATACAAATGGTAAGAAAACATTATTTTTTATCAGTGTTGATTATTTTTAAATGTTATATCTTGTTTATATGATTTTCAAGATTCTGTTGTTATAGTCTGAAGTTTCATTGGTCTGAGGGTCAATAGTTCCAAGGTCAATATTCTAAAGGTGTATCATGCTGACAAATGATTACACAGAAACCTGTATTCACATTCCCCAATATTCACATAAGTAGTCATAATTCAACCAGTGTGGTTAAGTTTAAACTCTTCTAAATACTAGCAATAGTATGTTGCTCCTTGGTTGTAGTCATCATTTTTGAAATTTTATGGGCTGCAGTGATAATTAACTGTTATAGAATGTCCATTTCCTGTAGTTAAAAACTTAGCCATTTCTTTCCCCCTGAATTGAAGAACAGTGCTCATTGATTTTTCAGGCAATTTTTGTGCCACTTCTGTTAAGAAAAATCACTGGATTTAGCAAATGACATTATGGAGAGGGTGTTTAAAAATGCCATTCTGAACCATTGTTGATGGCATGAGCCATGTTTCCATGTGCAAGTTCTTACTTTTATTATTATTCTGTAGTGGTATGGTCCTTAGATGGTCCTTTCTCAAAATTGTATCCAGCATCCCCATGGAACAAACAAGATGGCTGTCACAACCAATCTTAGTTTAACATGAGAAGTTGAGAACCTACATGAGATCCACATTAAAATGTCTAAAAACGCTGAGCCAGTGGGATCCAAAATTTGTTGGAATGGTGATTAGGCCACTCTCTATTAAAGTTCTCTGCCAACCAAGATGGCATCCATTACTAAAAAAGAAAATGCCAAAAATTCTCATAAGAAACTGCTGAGCCAATCAGAACCAAACTTCAGGTGATACACTCTCAGAACTGTATGCTTCATCCCCACTGACTGACCAAGATGGCCAACACATTTAAACTTAGTTTAACATGGGATAAAATAGGAAATGCACTAAAAATCTATTTGTCTGAAGTTGGTTAGCTAGTGGGAACCAAACTTTAATTGACACATAGTGGAATAGTCCTTGGACGGTTATCTACCAAACTTGAATTTAGTATTTCATTCCAGCTTCCACATTCTAACAATGCTTATTACCAGTAGGACCAATGTGGAGTTTCTTTGAAGTGAGCAATGCCAGCTCCTAGGAGATATATCAGACCACCCATCCATATCGTTGTCTAAAATTGTATGTTATTTGCTTTGTTTCAGCTTCAGAAAATGATGCGGAATGCGAATATAGTATTTGATCATTTGATGTATGGGCTATGTTTTGAATTGGCAAAATGAAATGTTGATGAAGATTTCTGGGATAATGAAAACAATTTTTACAAAAGTTATGCAACAAATGATTGTTTATAAGTTCAGAGTTTGTTTCTTATGTGGCTTGTGTTTGTTCAATTGTACCTAAATTTTTGGAATAAAAGCTTAAAAAAAAATGGTAATAACTGAAACCAGTTTAACTGACATAAAACAATTTTATAATGGAATGTTAAAAAAACTAACTGAAACATAAAAAAAATGATTTTGACTGTCTTCAGATTGTCTTGACCAGAATTTGAGTGTTAAGGTTCATGGATTGAGTATGAAAGGCTATATGAAATAAACATATGATCACAAACTTTAATAGCTTGAACAGAAAAATAGATTATTCCTTATATGTTACAGTGTAATAAGAATAAGAAAGCGGTCAAAGCAGTGTCTGTTAACATTGAAAGTGATAATAACTTTGAACCAATCAAAAGCATTCAGTTGGCAGAAATTAAGGAGAAAGGTAAGAAATATACATTTGAACCTTGTATAATATCCAGATCTAACTAGATTGTGGTTTTTATCAAACTTTTCAAACAAATTCTCATATCATTTTGGAGATCAGTAAGATAGTACATGTACCCTAATCCATTATCAGTGGTACAAATACACATCGTGCTAGTAAGGCAACCTGAAGATGTTTGTAATTTATACTTAATCCGTTATCAGTGGTATAAATACACATCGTGCTAGTAAGGCAACCTGAAGATGTTTGTAATTTATACTTTTTTTATGGCTTCTCATAGACGATCATACCTCATCTCCTATTTCTATATCAGCCATATCTGCACATTTAAGGGAAGGCAGTTTATATCTGCAAGTTATCTACAAAACTCAGAATATGACATTTCCTCAAGTTTTATAAAAAGAAATTTGATGTTGTGGCTACTATTATTTGTCATCAACAACTATATTTGTTCTATAGCCAGAAGAGGTTATAATCTTTATTAATTTTTAATTATATCGTTTTTTTGTCAGTCAAGATTTAACTTCTTCTAGAGAACTGCTAAATGAATTGAAACCAAATGTGACATACATGTAAATGTTCATTACAAGGTACTAAGTATGGTTACTTTGGTGTTGATTTGTCCTCCAACATGGCCGCCATCGGGAGTTTAAAGTTTAACATAGGACCCTATCAGAAATTCATAAACATATCTTCTTCTATCAAATGGCAGAATGGATGGAAAGTAAACTTGGCATGAATGATCCTTACAAAGTGCTTACCAAGTGTTCTTACTTTGGTGCTGATCAGTTATCTAATATGGCTGCCAGCAGGGAACTTTATGATAGCTCAAGAACTTGTGGGAAATTCATACATAAATCTTCTTCTAGAAAACCACATGATTGATTGAAACCAAACAAGGTTTGATTGTTTCTGACAAGATGTTGACCAAGTGTTGTTACTTTGTGCCAATGCACCATCCAATATGGCTGATAGCAGGGACTTAATTTAACATAGACATATTACACATTCTGTTTCATGAATGAATTTGTCCAAATGACCTCCAAATAGTTGTATAGTGATGTAAGTTTTTGAGGGAAAATGTACCAACTGGCAATCCGTCTAAGGACCTTATGGAAAAATCATACAAAAATCTTTAGAATGGATTAACCAAACATGTTGTGAATGTTCTTTACAAAGAGTTGTTACTTTGGTGTTGATCCATGACACAAAGATGACTGAACTAGATTTCTACCACACCCAAACTTTTTCTTATAGGACACTACAGAAATTCGGGTAAGCAATTCAGGCTCCAATTGCACTCAAAAATGTCCAGTTAATAAAGCAAATTTAAATATTGAAATTTTATTGTTATTATTACAGATGATTTAGACATCAGTTTCCAGTTGAAACCCAGGTTTCCAATTCCTACAGTTTTTAGATTATGGTAAGGCATTCAAGACATACTGGTATACTCCTTATTTATGTTTATATTTGTATCAAAACTAAGCTTAATTCTTATGTAAATTGAGGCAAGTTTTACAATCATTTTATGATTTTTTTCATCTGCAGATCTTTATTTTTGGCTGCATCTATCTTGTTCTTTGGAATATTTTATTTGATGTCACATTTTTTATGCAACTGCAAAAATTGTAGTCGTATTATGATGTGACGTTGGTGTTAATGCATCAGAATAGGCCTCCGTAGACAGTAGTCCAAATAATTATGACATCTTCTTCGGATCTTTATTTTTTTTCTTGGCGATCCTACATCGACGTCATAACGCAACTGTCGCCATTTTCGGTTGGACGTTGAG
>JARWCS010355220.1:0-18831 GCA_034783895.1 Geukensia demissa
CCCCGCAAGGGTATATTAAGTAAAGCCAGGCCGTGGACCATACTGATAGTGGGTGAAGTGTGTGGAGAATGCTACGTTCAATGCACGAAAAAGATTCCTTTTGCAGATTTTGAGTCCTAACCCACCACCACTTTTGTTAATTTTGATAATTGTTTAACTTGTTCTCGTCCGTAATATGCTTGCATATTTTGCGGCTGGACGTTAAGCAACCAACAATCAATCAATCAATCATAAAATGTCTTTTTAGATGGCATTTTATGTAACTAAACAAAATTTTAAAACAAACCATCATCAGTGATGTCATGTTGTCGAGTTATCTGTCATACGATCTAGTTTGATGTAGAGTTAACTGGTATAAAATTGACAAGGATACGAATAATCGTTTCATTATGTAAAGTGGAAATAATAATTCAATAATATATAAACAGTAGTTTGCCAGAAAGTCGGGATTGTCACACCTATTTAGCTAGGCGGAAGAATGATTTTATTTCTACGCATGATCAATTTCATATGATTTCTTAAGCAAAATTTGATACTCAAAGGGGTTCATTATATTAGAATGGAGATAACCTAATTTCTTTTGCAGAGCGACAGCTTCGTAAAACCGTCATTAAATTTTAGTGACCGTAAAATCCCAACATTCACGTTTTTACCTATGATAATACTATACAGTTATCTCCTGAACGTCAATCTTAAATGTTATCGTTAAATCTAATTTCGCTGTTGGCCTTAACGAACACTGTATCATCAATTTACACAGGAGACGTCTTGCATGTGTATTCCTGATCAAAACAGGTTTGTTCCTGAATTAATGATGCAAATTACAACACAAGTTTTCAGTTCAAAAATTATTGACACATGAAACAAAACTGGTCTTCGTTCTAACCCTAAGAGGTGGCTACTATAATATATATACCAGGTATGATACAGATAAAATTTCTTACGGTGATGGCTATAACGGTCTCTCATAGTTGTCTTCAGTCTGCGAAAGAACATTTTTGATATTGCCCTTACTTGTTTGGAGTTGTGGCGCGGTTCGAGAAGCAACATGACATTTATAACATGGTAGTTAAACACGATAGTTGAACACGTCTTTCTGTTATATATTCCTGTAATGACATACAGATATCCAGTCTTTCCTTCTATGTAGCACGGCCAGTGTCAACCTGTTATCGAACTACTAAACAGTCCTGGTACGAATTGGACAATAGCAATTTAAAAGTTAATTGTAGAAAAACCCGGAATTTAAAATGGTGAAAAATTTGTCGATAACGCTGTATAGGTAGACTTTATGACGATGAAATCTGTGACGTATCATATGATCTTCGTTCTGTGTTACTCACTATATTTGCCTTTGATGAATGACAATTTATATATAACTACATCTTCCAGTCGTTATTATTTAAATATGTTTTTGTGTACATTGCAATACCATAATCAGTGTTATATTCTAATATTATTAACGTTGTTGACGAACCATACTACATTGTTTTCAAAGACCCATCAACAATGAAGCCATTTGAAAAAATAGTCATGGAACAGTTGAAAAGCACTGGGCACTAAAGTGGTCCTCAGGGCTCGACCTACAGAGTTGACCCCGCGCGATCCCAAGGTGGCGGATAGGGGAGATCTCTTATTGGGCAGCCAGGTAATGGTTTGTAAAGCCTGGCGGCGGACCATAGTCGGTGACCTGTATGGGGAATGCCACGATCAATGCACGTAAAAAATCCCTTTTGTAAAGTTCGAAAAAGAGAAGGCTAATGCCGCTGCAAAAGGCTAAATTTTTCGTCCCTACCAATCACTCAAATTTACCAGTGGCAGAACGTAGCCAGAGTCTTTAAGGTATATAATCAGCTACATAATAAAAATCAGACTAACAACCCTTATTAAAAAGTACATGTCCTTCTTAACTCATAGGTTTTGTTTTGTGATGAATGATACATGTACATTTCTAACAATAATTAGGTAAAAGCAGTGTTGTTTTAACTTATTTTTAAGTAGCGGTTTGTACTTTGGGCGATTTAGAGCTTTTCACTAGGAATAGTATTCCGCACCTTTTGCAGGCCTTGTGAAGACACCTAGATTTGTAAATTCCGTCTCTTTTTCTAGTGGTTGGAATTGAATGCAGTCTCTCTGACATTTACCCCTTTTTTAAATTTTTATATTATATTTGAGCTTATTGTACGTTTTTATTGTATCAAAAGCAAACCCAGGGACCAGTCTACACGAAAAATGTTTCCTCGCATGGTTTGAGATCCACAGAAGAGAAAGCTTTGTGTAGCTTATAGAATAGTTTGTGCCGTTGATCATGAAAAAACGTGTATTTAGATCGCTTTATAATCATATCATTTTGATTGAAAAAAATACACAATACACAATTTGCTTAGCAGCTTCTCTTTAAATGTTTGATCGAATTACTTCTTCCGTTCAATATTTCAATATAATTAAAACAATTCACCAAATAATGAATAATATTTAACTGGAATTGCCATTTTAGGACTGTTTTGGTCTGGAAAGGAATATTGCTAAGTCTTCTATAAAAACATTTGCCCTTGGTAGGACGAGGAGCTTTTTAAATTAAATCGTAACTCTTTTCATTAAATTACTCCTTTGTGTTGTATTTGAGACGCTCTAGTTGTTTAGGAAGCAAGACTCAATTCACAATCTACTTGAGTTTTCAACGAAAAACAAAGATTTTCATAATAATATGTTGCTTTACACACTTTCATAAAAAAACCTGTTCAAAATCATGACAGTAAGAGAATCATCACTATTTGGTAAAGTTATCGTGTAAACAACATAAACAAGACACAATTTCCATAGTTTTGACGAAATTTTTTGTCAAAATGTTTTCCACCAAAGACAATAAAAATAATTGGCTGCATTAAAAAAATAGCCCAAAACGTCTGCTAAAATTAAAAAAAACCTGGTTTTTACAAAAAAAACAGAGATTCTACCAAATGTTGCTGCAGTAACTTTTTCAAGATAATGACAATGAGATGCTAAATGCAAATACACCCAAAATCCGTCAGCATTTCCTATAGTTACTTTGTAAACGAAACACGCAAAATACTTGAATTTTCAACTAAAAACAGATTTTCCCCATAGACATGATAGATGTAGCTTAAAACACTTTTATTAAATATCCCATCCAAAATGATGACAATCAGGCGCTACATGTACAAATTTACTGAAGCATATCATCGTTTGCCACAATTCTCAAAATCCTTAATAGAGATTTTAAACATTTTACCGCAAAAATAAATTGTTCTAACAATTTTGAATGCCAAACAATTATATTGCTTAACTAAATATTATAAATTGCTTGACTTAAATTTAAAAGTTTCAATTTTAGAAGCAAAATAAAAAAAGTAAACGGAATTTCCAGACAGCCGACATGATTTTTGGCATTTTAACCAAAGAGACAAGTTGTAATAACTTCCTTTTTGGTCAAAAATTATATATTGTTGAAATAAATATTATAAATTGCTTGATTTAAATTTAAAAATTTGCAAGCAAAATAAAAACATTGAAAAGAAATTTTCAGAAATCAGTTATTTTTAGTGTTTTCCGGACTTTTAACCCCCAAATTTGTTATTATAACATTATTGTTGGTAAAAATTATACTGTTGAACTCAATATAAATAAATCGCTTGACTTAAAATAAAAACTTAAAAAAAAGCAAAATTAAGAAATGAAATAGAATTTCCAGATATCAGCGATATTTAAACTTTTTTACCAAAAAAAAAAAAAAAAATCTTATTTGAGCAAAAGGGGATGGGAGTCCAGTGTAGAATACCCATGCGAGAGATCGGAAGTGCATAGTACAATGAGATAAAACAAAATTGAAATAAACTGAAAGATAAAACGAAAACAGAAGGAACAAATGCTTGACATCCACGAACTGCTTTACAGACCAGGAGTGGGATTAGTTTCTCTAGAAGGGCAAAAGTATTTTATTACCAATTATCTTTAGTAATGGACCAATTTTGGTCCTTCGTGGCTCTTCTCCATTGAATTGTAAGTCAATTGGTCTCTTTTGATGGTATTAACCCGCACATAAATAACATAATGATTCGGTGGTTAAAAAGTTGAACTATGTCACCAGCATTGCCATTGAAATCTTATCTTTCTTTTGTCATCCGTTTATTTAGCTATTCTTTCGTTTCACCGACATAAAACAACTCACAACTATTACACATCAATCTGTAAGACAGATCTCTTAATTTGCCATTCAGATTATTGTCACTTCTTGTGTGATTTGTTTTTTGTTGTTAAATTGCTGGTAAATTGAATACCTGTGATCCAAATATTTCACATTTTGCATCTGCCTACATTTAGAAATACTGTGGTGCTGCTCATGGTCGTAAAATTGCACATGGACGGTTCTGTTAATCAAGTTAATCTGATTCAATGGATATCTTCCGACTGTCATGAATACAAATCCGTTCCTATACCGGTTGTGACTAACATCGATTGTGACTATACACCGACTTTGACTACTGAGTAACACGACGGGTGCCACTAGTGGAGCAGGAGTTGCTTACCCTTCCTGAGACCTGAACTCACCCTGGTTTTTGTAGGGTTCGTGTTGCTTCAGCTTTAGCTTTTAGTGTAGTGTTGTGTGTTTTATGTTTGTCGTTCGTTTCATTTTGTTGGCCCTGGTCTTGTAGTCTTCCGACAGACGATTTCTGTCTGCCCCTTTGGTATCTTCGAATTCCTATATCTAGTAATTAGGCCTTACATGATTAGTTGTTTTTCGGAATTTAAGTAACACCTGAATTCCCAGACGCACCGTGTCCATGGTTACATCAGATTCGGACCTTTTTAAAACTGAGCGATGCCCTAGCCAGTATCTTTCTTGATCTTTTTCTACTTTCATGCAACGCTATTATTGGGAGGTTGATGACCTCGGAAACAAATTGTCCACCAGCAGAGACATCACCCAATTAAAAAATAGTGCTTTTAATGATTCATAAGTATCAAAAGGGCAGACAGAAATCATCAGGTCACCAGACAGGCAGGATCAAAGCCGGTGACACCATGATTTAAGAATTTATTACATCATTAAGAAGTCACAGCGCAAAATACAAATTTAGAATTTCGAAAGATCTACTAAAAGTTTGCCAAATAATAAAAAAAAATATCATTCAACATATGAAATAAATCTTAATTAAGCATTTTATTACCAACTTACAAGGTCAGAAGTACAATGCAAAACATCAGAAAAGCCATAATCTGATTAATATATTCTAAAAATTGTCAGAAAGTTCATTTTGGGAATTAACATGAATCTTCAAATAAGATTGCGGAACCCTCATAAGAAGATAAAAGTACAGATCTTGAAGAGCTTAACTCCTTTGTTGTATAAATATATTTATATTGTCAAAAAATACATGAGTGATTTTGGATATGCGACAAATCTCGACTGAGGATTGCGTCATTGCCTTAAGAGGTCAGAACTAAATTGTGAATGCTATTTAACAGCGCATATGTCTTTGTCCTATGAACATATACTATTAATTTAGCAATAAAACAAATAATACATTTCCGTGTTTCACTATTTATAGAACAGAAGTTTAAAATAAACATCAAAATACACTGCGTGGGGAGTTGAACAATATAAAGTGGTGGTAGCGAGTTTTGAACGGTGAGGTAAACAATATGTATATGAAAACAGAATTGTGCGATATAAAGTACTAAATAGTGCGGTTATTTGAATTTTTATATAATTATTATTTTACCTTAAGTTGGAACAAATATGCAAAAATTTCGTTTGGGTAGAAGTCAAATATCAACATAATTTAAGTTATTTTAAACGCAAGTATTGATAGTTCAATTTGTAGTGAGTAGATTGAACGCAGGACAGCAAGCTTTATTCTTTACTGTTTTACAGAAAGCGCATTGAATGATTAAATAAAGTCCAAAACAAACGCGCTGCTTTCGTACTCGGGACTGTCTCTCTTACCATATGATGAAAAATGTATTGCTCATTTCTTTTTAGGCAGACATAAAGTTAATCATTTTAAGCTGTGAAACACTTTAAGATTGTAAATTTCAAGATTTTTATTACCGTTTTTTAATTCCCAAGACAAAACGAAGGTTACACAGCGGTCTCAAAAGCCAACTATGAAAAAAGTTTTATGAAAATGAAAAGATATGGGGTAAATGTCAGAGAGACTGTACTCCAACCACGAGAAAAACAGAGTAATTTACAAATCTAGAGGTCCCCACAAGGCCTTCAACAAGGTTAGAATACTACTCCTTGTGAAAAGCTCTTAATCGCCCCAAATAAAAAATAGTGTATGCGTAAAAAATACTGCTCTTACCTGAATATTATCAAAAATGTAGATGTAACAAAACATTAAACACAAAGACAAACCTATGACCACAATTCATGACTTTAGATGTTTTATTCATAGTATACACAGATTGATAATCTGAAAAAGGCTTGAGCTTTTATCTTTGCAAATACAAGTTGATTAAGGAAATAAAACCTCAGGTAGGAAAGTCATATGTTGATACTGTTCAAGAGAAAAAGTTTCCTAGCTTACAAGTAATCAATAATACTTAACGTTTTAAAAACAAGTTTTATAGTACCTTTGTGCATAAAACAATAAAGAAAAAGGATATGTGGTATAATCGTCTATGAGACAGCCATTCAAAACCTGTAAATCACACACTTTCACTGGTTATCCTAAGGCCTTTAACAATGGACAAATGTCCATACCCACCCCCAAGCATTTGACCCCCCCCCCCCCCCCAAAAAAAAAAAAAAAAAAAAATCATAATATTCAAATGTAACAACTATTGGCCAAATAAGTAAACAATGTAAAATAAGTAACATGAAATCAGCGACATCCACTGTATTACAGATTTATTACTTGGGACAGGCACTAAACTATGAGGCGGGGAAAAAACATGTTTGTGTTAGAACTCAACCCTTCCGCTTACCTAATGTGTGACAAAACGACATAAAACAAACTTTAAAACCAACTGCATAAGATTTAACCATTGAAGGCGAGATGTACCGACCTCGAAAGAGTACTTCCTGCTTCAAACAGCTAATTCAAAATCCATATACAGTTGATATTAATCCTGCCATAGACAATAATATGTTCTGATTGACTAAAACATCGAAAATCTTCCTGTGAAAAACCGCTGAGCAAATTGAATTTAAATGATAGTTTTATTCAATTTCTCTGATATTAACACATCGTTTTTGGCTTCATCTTGTTTGCTGTTTTATTTATATTGATGTTTCAATACTCGGTATTCATTCTGTTATATAAAACGCACAGTTGTCGATTTTTTGACAGGCACAAGCTATGGGTTTTTTGCCAGTTATAAAGGCCTTTTGGATATCTCTAGATTTTAACTCTTGAGCATCTGATCCCATTCCTATTTTGTAAAGAACTTTGTGGAGTCCAAGCTTTTGTTCATTTTGTTTTCATTTTCGTCTTTAGGTTTGTTCCGAGTTTGTCTTTTATCTTTGAACTTTGCAATTTTGATCTCTCGAATTCGAAGTCTACCCTGGACTTAGCAGCTCATTGTTGAGATTTAAAACGATCCTCTGTAGATTTCCTACATATCTATCGTCGTTACATAGAAATATACAAGCACACAAAATCTTTATAAAAATATATTAAGAAAAGTGTTATCAATAACAGAAGTTATAAATAAATCAAACAAGATATGCACCCTTAAACCTTTAAGTACATAAAATAAAGGACCATGTTAATTATTAGAACATATTAATCAAGAATAAATCTGGTTGAATTCATTTTAAGTCATATCTTACAGAAAAATAAAAGGTTTAACATTTATCGAAATATATTTTAAATAAACGTACAAAAATAAAACATCAGTTTTTGTCTGTCAGTTTTCACCTTTATTGAAAAATCAGTAGTATATGAGTAATATTGTCGACAGTTAAAATCAAACGACTCATCACCTTTGATGCCTTTAGTATCGTTAAGCAGAAGGTGTCGTTATAGTAATGACAAAAAGACGATTTTTAGTTCAGTAAATACCTGTCATATAAAAGAACGAAAAACCTTTAAAAATCATCTAGTCTGGAACTATTTGTTTAATTGGAATCAAACTTTGTTGGAATGGTGACTACTTGAGCGTCATTGGGGAATTGAATCCTCTGACCCAATCGGCAAACTCAGCGGAGCTTAATTTAACTTCTGATCCTATGGAAAATGCATTAAAAAATCATTAAAAAACCTTCTCGTCTTGTACTACTTGCTAAATTAGAACCAAACTTTCGTCGTTAGGCGTGTCCCTTTCAGAATTAAATTCGATGACCCCAACCGCCAAATCAAGTTGTCCCCTAAGTTGAACTAAGGTTAACATAGGACTATATGGGAAATTTGTTTAAAATCTTCTCATCTCGATTTACTTTTTAATTGGAAACACACTGAGGTTAAATGGTCCTTCAGTTGGTCCTTTTCAGAATTATTATCCGATGAATCCATCGACCGTTCAAGATCAAGATGGCTGCGTCAGCCGAACATAGTTTAACAGTTGACCCTATGGAAAATTCATTAAAACTTTTCTCATTTGGAACTGCGTGCTTAATTGGAACCAAACCTTGGTTCCATCGTCCAAAAATAGGTATACCTATAAGGTATAATCCGTTATACCACCAGCCAGCCAAGATGACCGCGTCAGCCGAACATAGTTTAACAGTTGACCCTATGAAAAATTCAGTAAACTATTTCTTGTCTGGAACTACTTGCTTATTTGGAACCAAACCTTGGTTCCATCGTCCAAAAATAGGTACTAATAAGGTATATTCGGTTATACCACCAGCCAGCCAAGATGGCCGCTACTGCCAAACATAGTTTAACATAGGACCGAATGGGAAAAATATTGAAAAACCTTCTCGTCTGCAACTGTTTGCTTAATTAGAACCAAAGCTTGTATAATGGTCACAAGGTCAACTTAGTCTTGGCAACTGTATACCAGGTGAGCAAAAACAGGCTCCTACGGACCTGTGGTATTTGTTGTTCGGTTGTTTAAACTGAGCTCTAATAAATGGGGAATGTATTATTATCCAGTAAAACTTTGTCAAACACACTTTTTAATAAGTTCCTTCACCTAAATTTGACGGGTACCAGCAACCAAAATCTGTTCACGGTGAACAGCTATGCTCATTATCAACTAATTAAAAAGTAAGAATATGGAATATATGTCAGCAAGACATATTCCCAATCATACATAAGTTTTATGTAGTGTTTCCCAATCTATTGGTATCAAACCCATGTCAGGTTTTTCTATAAAAGAAAGTAATACTTTGCATTTCTATTGATGGTGTTACTTAAACATTTAAATATACTATCTTAACAAAGGTACATTAATTGATGTTACATGTATATTTCTTTATGTGTGTAGAGTTCTATCTCTGGGAGTTTTAGGAATGTAAAAAATGTCCGCTTTTGCCGAAAATTAAATTCGTTCCAAGTATAAATATGGAGAATCATCCATTTAAAGGAGAAGGTACGTTAAGCCACATATTTGGCCAAAATTTTTGGTTTTGTGACACAATAATAAGTTGATGTGAAAATTGCTGTTTAATAATCGTCTTCAAATAACTTTTTCGTATATAATTCTCGTCAAAACAATAGGATATATTTGACTATTTCAACAATAATGAAACCCTTTCTGTAGAAATACTAAATTTTTGGAGGTGTTTTATTCAAAATACACATGATTGCACCAAACATCGAAGATATTTTAATCAGTCATTTGTAGTTGGTCAATCTTTAATTAAGCAAAGCTTGGTTGTGATGTTTTTGTGTGATCTATTTTAAAATGGACAAAATTGTTAAAAATTAAGTAATTTCTTAGTATTTTTCTATTTAAAGCAACTTCTTTGTGCACTACATGTATGACCATTGTAGAACCAATTAAACTAAACAAAAATTTGTTGGATTTTTTTAAAGACATTATTCAATACAGAAATAAATAATATATATTTTAGATATATATATATATAGACACTTTTGTTTTTCGCAAAATTCTTGTGCCAGCAATAACGACCTTCGTCCTTTGAAGGGTTTCAAATAAAAAATGTAGAAGTTCTTTAGGTTACTGACCCGAAGACGGAATCACGAGTGCATACAACTGTATCATTAATCAGCATGCGGCGCAGTTGCAAATAATTTCCGCGTAGGACAGGTATATCATCAATATTATATTCATACAAAAAGTGTCAGTATATAATTTTTTTTTTGAAAAATACATAGGACATGTTATGGTTAGCTAAATGAATGTTTAACGTAACATGATCATCGCAAAGGTAGCGAAATAGTTTAGAATCTATTTTACAATGCAAAAAAAAAAAAAATAAATTACAAAACAGAGTTTACAATGCAATTAGCTTAAAACTCTCTACGGGTATTGGAGGTTATCTCGAAATGGAAACAGAAAACTAGAAAACAGTACAAGATTTCGACATTGTAGTAGGTGCAGACAAAGCGCTTTGTACGCAGTTAAATTATTGAAATTAAATAAGGAATGACTTGCCGTCTTTCCGGCATTTATTCCATATCCCTTCCTTTTATAAGTGCTGTGTGGAGGCAGTAATACGCTTCCTCATGCTTGAGGTGTATGCTCCACTGTTTTTGTTTATGGAATACAGTGGTCTATTTTCCTTTTTGTTGTTCATTTAAATCTTGACCTTCATGATGTCGTGCCGATTGTACATACTAGGGAGAACCAGTCCACATTTTACAGACTACCCATGATGCAGTGCTCGATGTGACGTCACTCTACTTTTTACTGTTGCAGCATCCAGTTGATAACTTTTGTGATTTACCTGTGTCTCGTCGTCTGGGCCACAGACAGCCGACAATATTATTACAGGTAACTTACATTTACACCAAATACACATTTGTGTCGATTCCTATCCCATTCGGCACGATAGTATAATTCAAAGTTTGCATATAGCAAGATAGGAAACAAGCAGACGAAATGTAGAAATAAAAAAATATATAAAATAGCCTTAAAGTTTGTACCTCATGTCAGATATTATAAAGAAAAGTTGATCACATCGGTCAAAGCAAAATAGTGTTTTCTTTGTAAATAAATTTTAAAAAGTTACAATGGCCAGTATATAGGTCGCTTGATATAAAAACGTAATGCTTTGAAAATGGATAAAAGGAGAGGAATAAAAATATCTGACTACAATGGCAAACACACAAGTAGTGAACAATCTTATGTTATATACATGTACAGTATGTAAGAGAAATAAAAACAATTCCAAGCTATATTGGATAAAAAAAAACACACACCATCCTTTATCTAGGACAGAATACAAAATTACCAATAAATATGGAAAATTTTGGGTATGCTAAATGAACATTTCAAAGAGTAACCTCTCATCAGTAGCATTATAACCGAAACATAGAAAGTCAAAGATCCAAACATAGCAAAAGAAGCACTAAAATCCGTACAAATCGAAATGGGAAGCCAAATCCGACTATAAGTGCAATACTTTTGAATTTTAGCAAATGTAGTAAATTTCTGTAAAACATTGTTTGATAAATTTCATGTCAAACTAGTCTGAAAACTGGGCTGGTGAATACCCTCGGGGACATGATAAACCAGCAAAAGTATCGACCCAATGGTTTCAAAATACAAAATTACCAATGACGAATAAATATGGAAAATTTTGGATATAGTTCATCTAATTGGTCTTATCCGTCGATTTTGCACTGAATTATCACTTTATATCCTAAAAATTTGTAAACTCCAACGTTATTTCTTAAAAAAGAATACTACAAATGTACTAACACATATATATTGGAACATTATATATATATGACGTGGACTGAAATCTAAAAGGACATTTAACAACAGACATGCACATATATTAGGGATGCAATTAACAAATAGCTTTTGTCGAACGTATACTTAAACAATACATGGAAATTGCTGGAAAATATCAAATTTATTTGTACGAGCTTTAGAAACAGGTTACATGTCGCGAGGCTTCGCCTAGCGTTTTAACTGGTTTTGCAGCGAGTACAAACGAATTATTTCCGGGCACTGTACATGTATTGTTTCTTAAAAGGTAAATAAATGGAAGATTTTCGTTCTTAAATTGTTTAATCGTTTCATCATTTCTTAAGAATTGCGGACGTATATGTAATTGATGACACCAGTCAGCTGGTTTCCGAATTTAATAATTCGGCTAGCTGACAATGCATTGGGATAACAGAAGACTATTTAATGCTTCTGTAAGAATACCAGTTTGCTCTAACATCGTTAACTCGTATTTGTATAATAAAACGCTTAATTGTAGGATAAAAGCACAGGGGCATGAAGTTAGGGGTGGGGGTATATACGCACCCGGGAAAACAATCTGTAGAGCATTCAGATAGTTTAAGTGCCGGTTTAGTGCCTACGATAGTCAAAAACACCTATGGTGCCACCAAAGCGATGTTGAGAGTTGCTTAGGCCTCCAGCTTCCGGCTTTAACGGACGGAATAAAAAGGGTGATTTTCAATCGGTCGTTAAATTTATGTTTTCTATTCACAATACCCGCTTAAATACCTCAACCAATGAAAACTCACATTTTAATTCAGTCTGTTAAAACCGGAAGCTGAAAGCCTAACCACTGTCAACATCGCTTGGGTTGTAACATTAGTGTTTTTACTATCGTAGGCACTAGACCGGCAATCAAACGATATGAATGTGTTAATTAAAAAGTAAGGACATAGACCGAACCGGTACCGTTTTAAGGGGAGAAAGTGTTCAATGCGCGATTTCCGAAAATAGGGTAAAATGTTTCCTCCCTTTAGATTTTTCCCGGTTACGCATACACAAACTAACTTCAGGCCCCTATGGATAAATGTATGTAACACTGCCACCATGCTAATGAACAAAGACGTCTATCAGTTGACATCACCGATACTGTTTTACAACAAAAAATATTCAAAAACATATATAAACTTTTTTTTGATAATTTAGGTATTGCAATCAACTCAGCAATCATGTTGTGGCAAGTTATTTCAAACTTTACCGAGTATCTGTGGTGTTGTCTCTGAAATTGTGTAACAGCGTAATGAAAAATATTTCATTCTTAATATACAGGTAGGCTTTTCAAAGCCACTGTACTTGGTATAAATATATATGAATCCTTTACCTTGCGTTCAGTGGAAGCAAGGCCCAAAGTAATTGTCAAGGTTTTTTTTCCATAGGCCACAATCGAAAATAAATCTTGTCTTGCTTGTTCATGAAGTTTTGTTGGGTTTTCTGGTCTTCTGTGTTGCGTTTTGAATGTTTGGATTTGCCATCGACTATCCTTTTCCAGCATTTGTTGACATTGGTGATGGCCTTAGTCAATCTGCTTCCGGATCATGTTCTGACGCAATATTGGGGCAATTTACTTTACTTTTAAGTTTCTGCCAGTTTGCCAAATTTAACTTGAAAATTAAAATATGACTCCCTGGGTTTTTTTCGTGGTTGGAGTGCAGTCTCCCTGACATTTACCGCACATTTTTTCATTTATATATGTCTTTGACAAAGTTTCTAACTGAACTGCTCCCGAATATCTCGGAATCTGCTCCAGCCACAAACCCATGAAATATAAGTTTATTAAATTATCAAATTTCACAACTCAAAAAATTTATATTTCATTAATTTACAATGGCCTGAAACAGACAATGTTTGTTTTATTTATTTTGGTTAATGTGTCAGAGTTTATCCTGACATAAGCCAATACAATTCATGTCAAAATATAACAAATGAGGCAAATCTCGCGAGACCTCGGTATTCTATTCAACAGACAAAGTCACAAAGACATGTAAAAGTCTTTGTTTGTCGGTTTGATTAATGCTTTGTTAAAGAGCCTGTGTGAAAAAGATTAATAATCCCTCTTGATGAACTTTGCGCTGTATGTCAATCAAAAATGTCGATCACGAAAAAGTGTAAACATCCTATACGACTACCCTATATTCACAGTATAATCTATATGGTAAAATAGAGCGATCATAAATGGTATTTCATATTTATTTCTTTTACAACATAAGATAAAGGTTTTATAGTCAATTAAACCAAGTGTTCAGGAATTCCTTTACGAGATATTCGGAAACCATAGTCCAAAACCCAATACAAATGCGAACAAACTAAAAGGCCACACAAAGAAGATAGACCAGGTGCTCCAGAAATGTAAAATGCCACACCTGAGCGCGGTGATCGTCATAAATTCCAAATATCAAAATCAGCGTCAGTTGTAAGATCATGATTTCTAATTCAGGACAATCTAAAATTGTGTCAAAAACAAAATTACTAATGTTGAATATGGAGAATTTAGGTATGGCATCTATCCCATTAAACTTGAAATCAAAGACACTACAGAAACAGAAAGGTCTGCTTCATACCTAGACTTACACCTAGAAATTAACAGTAAGGGATGGTTAAGAACAAACTTTAGGACAAGAGAGATGACTTTGATTTTCCCTGTAAACTTTCCGTTAACGCAGATAACTGACAAACATTATCACGTGTCTCTTTCTAAATTACTTACGCAGTGTATATTTCTCAGTTGATACTCTACTCCTTATCAAGATTTTATTGATAGAGGGTTGCAGCTGACAAGAAAGCTACTGAGCCAGGGGTTTCTTATGGAAAGATTAGAGTCATCACATCGGACATGTCTCGGTCGCCATCATGATTTAGTTGACCGGTACGAAATATCCATTTCTCAAATGACAATGGATATCTTCCACTGTCGTGACTACAAATCCATTCGTATACCGGTTGTGACTAACATCGATTTTGACTATACGCTGGCTTTGTCTACTGTGTAACACGACGGATGCCACTACTGGAGCAGGAGTTGTTTACCATTCTGGAGCACCTGAACTCACCCTGGTTTTTGTAGGGTTCGTGTTACTTCAGCTTTAGTTTTCAGTGTAGTGTTTTGTGTTCTATCTTTGTCTTTTGTGTCATTTAGTTGACCATGGTCTTCTGACATAACGATTTCTGTCTGCCGCTTTGGTATATTCGAATTCCTTAGATATCTACATTAACCTCTCATCAGTACCATTAGAACCCAACCATAGGAAGTCCAAGATCCAAACATAGCAAAAGAAGCATTCAAATCCAAACACCTTCTGTCTGACATTTCCCCTATATCTTTTTATTTTCATATTTCCAATGAAATCATGTTTGTTTTCATTAAAACAGATTTGGTTTTAAAAGGAATAAAAACATTACGTTAAGTTGCACTCGATTACAAAAGTTAAAACTTACATGTACATTATCATCGATAAAATTGTCAATGCTTGTCTCTGATATTTGATAGCCGACCGCAGCATTTTTATGCCAATCATATGCTGGGATCTAACACCATAAACTTTTCCAGTCAATTCTTATCTCCTATAAGCTTTCAGATGCTTAAAACTGGATTGAGCCATAGATTCTTCACAGATATTAAAATGTTTTGTCATGTTGCTTAAAAGCAGACTAAAATATTCTAGGCGTTAAAACTATTAAATGTGTCGATAGTACTCAATTGGACATTGGTCATAATGTTATAATATCAGTATGTTTTGATAGAGAGACTGGAATGGTAATATTATGTTTTATCCCCTCGACAATTTCCGTCTAGTCTATGGCTTGAGTTGATAACATGTTCTAACATGTTCTAGAGAGGAAAAGTGCTTGAATAATAAACCTGTTCATAATTATCAAAACTAGGCCAGTACTCTTACGCAGTGATTCCATTTTTCAGTTATTGTTATTTTTTCCTATGATTTTATTTTAGTTTGCATTGAAATGCAACACTTCACGTGTCAAGCATCAGAAGAAGCCAAAACTTGAGAAATGACCTTTTTGTAATTTCTCGTCATCTGATTCTCGTTACAATATCCAAATGTCAATTAACATAGGAGGAAACAAACAAACACACCTGTAGAAGAAACTAACCTGTAGAAGTTTAAATTCGACTGTCATTTGGTGGATGTTTGTCTCGTGGACAATGATGCCAGATCTCGTATTTGCATAGTTTAAGGTTTGTTTTACCGTCGTATTGTCACTTCACTGTCTCAGGTAAGGAAGGGTTGTGCACTCACAAACATATTTAACCACACCGCCTACTTTATGTGACTGTCCCAAGCCAGAAACTAGTATTGTGGCTATTTGTTGTAACGTTTAAGTGTTGTAGGTTTAACCTTTTAACCTTTTATTGGTCGAATAATGTCTTAAACATTTTCAAAATATATCAATGTTGGGGCATTTACAGCGCACTTTACGATTTGTTTGTTACCCGTTCAAGACCGGAAAGTAATCTATAGATGATAAAGTCTTAACTGGAGGAAGGTTTGTTGACAATCATACCAAGTCGTCTTTTCTTATACAGGAAAAGAAGAATTAATACCCCTAGTTAAGGTAAGTCCTATTGAAAAAAAATGTTTATGAGAACACTTATAATCGTGAATATCTAATTTTAACAGCAATACGAAAACTGGCAACAGACTTTGACTGAGACATGTCACCATCATCTTTTTAAATTTGATTTTCAGCAAAAACATTATCGCCATTAAGCTCTTAGTTTCTCAAAAGCAATTGTCTTTGAAGTTAAAAAGCTTTATTGTTTACTATGTTTAAATGCACAACAAACTGGCCATTTAGACTGGTAAGTGATATCGGTTTTGACGTGTTTTTACATACTAGGCTATATATAGGGATGTTTGACATAACTTTGTATCCCTCGACAGTGTAAATCTAGTCTATTACTTTTGTTGAAAACGTAATCTAATTTGTTTATATTTAAGTGTCATATTCATTTGAACTACTTTTACGCATGTGCACCGTCAAAAGAATTTCGCAATTAGTTATTTATTCTTATGTTTTATTTCAAATTGAAACGCAACACTAGTGTGTCAATATTCAGACCTAAACAGATATGTAGAACTTTGTTTTGTAAAAGAACTTTCATAGTAACCGTGGAGTTGATCCTATCTGTGTAATAGACGATAGATTTATAAGGATAATAGATTCGCAGTCTTGATATTATATTCATTTAATAGAATTCATCATACAATGTCTATCAAAATAGATCTTCAAATCCTCCCTATAAGACTGATGAATATTTAGTCAGCATGAATAAATAACGGTTAAATGGTATATTTACGACGAAGACGATAACATGTATGACAGTGCTAACATTTTACGTCAGTTATTTTTCAACGCACTAATTCTACTTTACTACTAGCGAACAGGACTGCGATTTTATTTTATGGTATGATCTATATCACTTTTAAGATGTGTGTAAGAGGAAGCAGAAGTTCACATTTGATATTGTTATATAATAGATTGTTTAGGAGTTGTATACGAAAAACCAAACCGTGTTATTTGAAAATCTTTATGGCATGTTTACACATGAAGCCTCAATGAGTTAGTTTAAGATTTCAACTTTCTATCTCCTAACGAGTACATTTTAAGACAAAGTACTTTTCCCCGATGTTTAACGGGAAAAATATACCACCTTTACAAAATATGGTCGAATTTATGGATCAAATTACTGAATTTTGCACTGAAGGTTCATCTGCATTGATAGGTTTAGACATTCCAAAGTTTTTTTCCATACATGTACATAGACAATATACACGTACATGTATTATTTGCAATATATATCTGATCCAATCAGAATTTTAATTATATATAACATGTGTAGTGGTTTTTAACCAAAGAACCAAAACGTTTTATACAAAGAACCAAAACATTTTCATTTCGAATAAGGAAATATTTTATTATGATGCTACACTTCTTTCCAGCATATGGGGCTTTCTTCGCCAGAAAGATTGTACCCCGAGGACAACATACTCTGATTTAAAGAGGGCATGCATGTTTCATTATACAATAAGCACAGAATTCGTGTAAATACTAAATTTTACACTGTATTACAGTATAGAATGCGCATCGTACCAATGCAGAATATAAACACAAACCTAAACAGCTTAATATTTGATTGTTTTCAAAAGTTGCTGTCTTGATTAAAATTCAGAAAAATATTTTGGGAAACTCCTATCGCATGTTTGACTATGATTAGACGATAACGGGACAATTAAATATTTGACAGCAACTGCTGGTAGTTGGATCTTTACAATCCTGGCTGATTAATGGTTTTCCAAAAAACCAATTGAGACTTGGCCTTAAGAATCTATGGGTTTGTATCCATACCAATTGTTTGTATCATTCTAATTTGTCATTTTTTCCAACTCTCCTATTTTTTCTGGTCAGACTTTTGCAGTCTTCTCCTCTGAAACCACAAGGCTAAATAAAGTGAGACTTAGCATGAATCATCTATGGTTTGGCTTTTATAAGGGCATATATTACCTGATAATCGCTGCTACAGGCATTTTCTATTTTGGATTTAATATTATTCATGTTATCTTTTAAAAATATTCATTTCTGGAACTGCTGTACTACATGATATGCGACTTTGTCTGGAGTTTCTTGGGATTGCCTCTATAACATTGCATCTACATGTATTCTCCCGGACTAGCAGCTTATATGGCCGATAAAGGCAGTTTTTGTTTCTAATTGGTCAGAACACAGGGTCTAATGAAATGAGACTTGCACTGAAGCATCTGTGGGATGGATTTTTTCATATATCATACCGATCGGTTTATTTACTTTGATGAAAGAAGGAAAACATGAAAATTTCATGAACCACACATTTCTCTGGATATATAGTAATTTCATCATCAAAAATTTTGATCACTTAGATGCATTAATTTTAATATTAAATGATACTTGATTAAAACGTTGAGATGATCTTTAAGAGTTGTTTCCCATAGGTGTTGGGTA
>JARWCS010355221.1:0-10877 GCA_034783895.1 Geukensia demissa
ATTTATTCCAGATGTTCACTGAATGTAGGATTATTCAGTGGCAGAACATAATCAATATAGTAAAATATCCACATTTGTTTAACAAATCTCATTCTCTGCTTCAAGCTACAAAAGTGTCCGATTTAAGATTTTATGTCCGATGGATAGTTCTGAAACCCACAATGAAAAAAATGTTAATTTTGTATTCCGGATAGAATCCTTTCAAGTGTTTTATTTCATACAATTTTATTATTTAACTATCCCCTAATATCATCCTTCAAGCTTTATCTGCCATTTCCTTATAAGATTTTATTTCGCTTGACAAATCTTGTCATACCTATTTCCAATGTAAGGTCGAAAATAAAAATATTCCATATTTTTGAGCAAGAGTATACAAACAACCTTGGGGTACAAAACGAGAAGTTGTACCTACCACTGGGTTTGGCTTCCTAAATTTGGGGTACACATCGAGAAGTTGTCCCCACCGCTGGATGTGGATTCATATTTTAATTTGTTGGCCTTTGGGTAATATTTTACTATGCTTGGATTTTAGATTTCCTATGTTTTTGTTCTAATGCTACTCACGACGATTGGTTAATCTTTGAAAAAAATCATAAAGAATATTAAAATTCAACATACTTTGGTTAGTTTGTATTACAAGAAGAAGAAATCAAAAGGTCAATAAAAAGACAACGTCAAAGAGTTAAGAAAGTGGTCAAAAGTAAGCTGACACCATAAATGCGATATATTATATAAATATGAACATTGGGGACGCAAAAACAACTAAAACTGCCCCATGTTACCGACCAGTGAGGTCACGACTGCTAAATGGGATAGATAATATATATGATGTAAAGTAAAGATGCAACGCCATAAATCCATTAGATGCCACATTTAAGACAGATCCAACCTGTTGATGGACATCAAGAATCTCAGTCTTTCATATCTAAGATATTAAAAATGTATAATCTATTGAAAAATGATTCTTTATTATATGGAAACTGTATATCCATAACAAACTCCATTAATTTTTGAGGTGATGGCTTCAGTTGAAATATAACACATCCATCATTCCTAACATAATATATAATTCATATAAAGGTAATCATCGCTTCTTCTAATATCATTTAGACTGCAAACGCCATCTCAATTGTTGAATTTTCTTTTAAATTCTCATTAACATAGCGGTTTCCTGCAAGGAAGTTGTTTTGAATGACAGATAACCAGATTCCAAAGAATGGACACAAAACCTAACAATGTAATATATTTCGCCTGTTGCAAACAAGAAATATATAAGTTGTTTAGTCGTCACCATTGCAATTTTTCATTTCCTATTTTTGTAGCTCCTAGTATTGAATGAGAGATATTTTTGACTATTTTCAAATTGTTTGCATTTTTGAAATATTGACCTGCCTGAGTCTTACAAGGAATATAAGCTTTACATTATAACGAATGCATTATAATTAAATGCGTTTTAATGTCAAGACAAATTGCTTATGGTACTGAATGTTAAAATAATTATATGTATGAATTTAAATTTGCAAATGATTGTTTTCACTTAAACGTTTTAAGAGACCATTATGTATAACTAATCAAATACCTGTGCTGTTGATTTTAATAAGAATCTGGAGAAGATGTGCAATTGCTTGAAATAAAGTATAATATATATAGTGAAATACGAGATGGTTTTGATTTGCAAAACTTATGTCGATTCTTTGAAGATATTGAATCTGAAAACGTGATTATTTTTGCTGGATAATCAAAGTTATTAAAACTTCAAACAAATAGAAAAGTTAATCCTTTTTTTCACCTTATCATTATTTCATAAGTTTTTGTACCGGTACAAGTTCTGAACTATGTTTGTATAGTGATCATTATTTTTAGAATATGATTTTTTTTAACACAAGACAATCTGCACTAGCCTAACTATTAGACTATTATATGTATTACAATATTTAAAAGAAAAAATATGGAATATATGCCAGCAAGACACAATCCATACCTTTTCTGAATTGTGCACTGCATAATTTCTAGGTTAGCTATGATATGAATGGTAAGTACTTTAAGTACAAATGAAATCAAAACCCAATAGAATGGTTGACAATCCATGGATTTCAATAGAAAATGTCATGTGAAGCCATTGTCCTACAAACTGTTAATTTGTAGAAATATGTTAGCATAAGAAGACATACAACGAAAGTGTAGGTGATTATTTTGCTTCTTTTTTTTCAAGGATCATTGAGAATTAACGTGTTCTTTATTATTATAAATATCGCAATGTATTTTATTTCAATGATAATATACTGAAATCATAGAACAGTAAAATATCCCTATTTATATAATACAAATAATTTCAGCTAAAACCTGTTTCCAATTGAAATTTTGTATGAATTCACATCGACTGTGAAATTGAAAAATAATGAAAACATAAAGGATTTTAGTTATTTCGGTTTCCCAAGCTATTAAACTTGCGTCCGAGACTTAAACTCTAAACTGGTATACACATGCACTATAGTTGTACTGAAGTATTAAAGAATTTAGGATTTTTGGTGCAATTATTAGAATTTCTGATCAAATTTATCAGAATTAGAATTTTACAAGCGATTCTAAAATAGACGTGACAAAATAGAGGGTTCTCGTTTGCAATTATGTATTGATTGTAATATCATGCAGAAAAAGAGCATTGGTCAGCTTGGTAAACAATAGCCCGAGGATTATTCTTTCAATACAAATTTTAGATTTACATATATTAGTTCCTGGCAGAATTCCAGAATTTTTATTTTGGAATCTTGAATCACTGACCGTCAAATGATTGAGAAATCTGGTAGACGAACCGCCCCCCTCCCCCTAAAAAATCGCATTATGTTAAAAAAGTAAAGCCTTTTCTGAAAAAAAGATCCCAATAGGCTTATATTTAATTAACCAAGGTGATTATAGTCATCTAGAATTAATGACTTACAAAAAATGCAGTTCTGATGAAGAGCAACCCAAGGAGTAGTCTTAAAATGCAGTAGATAATTTTAATGGTCTGCAAGGCCTTCTGATAAACTCGACCCTGTATAACAAAATATATATTCAAAGAGAACTACCCAGGGAAAATTCCTGTCTCTAATTTCCAGAACAGTTAAGTTTGTGTAATTTGTATTGTATCGAAAAAATGTCCGAAAATTGACCAACGATAATAAATCGTATATCGCATGATCAACATGAATTTTCCATTGACAAAGCCAACTGATGACTCTTGTTTGGTGTCGCTACTGTTACGTCTTTCGTTTCATTTTGTTGGCGATGGTCTATATGTGTCTTCTGACTTAACGATTACTGTCTGCCCCTTTGGTATCTTCGAATTCATTTTACTGCAGCATCACGACATTATGATTTGTGGCATCTGATTTTCTGGGAAAATTTATGATTTGACGCTTGTTTGAGAATTGATCTAGTGCATTGATTTTCCCAATCAAGCTCATCACAAAACAACACCCATTAAGTGCAGGGCAATACAAAGAGGTAGTCACAGGCCGGCGTAATTCATTGAAATCAAGTTCACAAATCGTGTTTATTCGATTAGACTTATTGACTAATGACATACGCCAATTACTAATATCATTTAATTGGGACCCTCGATTCCAAGAGATTTTTTTCTTTTATATCTAACGCGGGGAATTTTTGCTCCGATTGCGGTTGTAGCTTTTTTTTTCATTCAATTGCTCAAAACTCAAGGTAAATTGCAAAATTGCTTTTGTGTATTAAAAACATTGTATGAACCATTTAACTCAAGTCTATAAGAATAACAGTGGAGCATATTTTCTTGATCAATTCATCTAATAAATGTGTTTGAAAAGAAAAACTGGATGCGAATAGTTTCACAATCCTGAATCAGAGAAAATGGAAATATTTTTATCTTTATAACATTGAGTTTCTTTTACAAGTTAAGTTTTATTTGCATTGTAAAATCACAAACTATTATCCAACATGTTCTTTTTATTTATATGCCTTTGCTGAAATATCCAGGGAGTTCATGTAGAATGTTTTAGTTCTAGGAATAAGATTTTTTGCTAAAGCTATTGCATTGTATTTGCATTTATTAATTGTATTATTCCCTTGATATTATGGTGATCGAATTTAGACGAATCTACTTCGTGAGTGATTTAATGAAATAAGAATACATCAAAGGAAATTTTGATTTCTGCATTGTCATTGTGTCTGTCTAAGGTATTACACAAAGGAAAATAATTTGCAGCATACAAAAACAATCATAAAAAATGTACATTATATTCAATAAAGTATGTCTGTAGATAAAAAGTCTTACTCCCAAGTGTGGAAGTAGGCTTGGCATTGTGTTCCTCTTAAATCTATGTTAAACTGAGAAAACAAATTTCCGTAATGGAAATTGGGCTGCAAGGTCATTCTTTTGGGCAAATGTATCACTTAAATGTGAAATCACGTACCGTACAGTCTACATAACTTACTAAAATCGAAGTGCTGAAAGTGTTGCTTTTTATTGATTTAATATGAACAAAATATGCTGTGCATCAGTTCATACTTTCTACACTTTAGCAAGTGTTCCAAATCTTTCTTGTCTGCTTCATTAGCATCTATAGAAACAACATATTGCAATTGTCAGAAGTCTGATAATAAGATGTACAAAGATTTGTATAAAGTACCTTTGAATTTAACACAAGTGTCATCTGGCTTATTCTGAAATCTAAATGTCTCATCTTTTATCTATTCAATACATATATTCAATTATATATGTATTCAACATTGCTGAAATTGTATTTTATTGACCTCTATAATTAGTGTTTATTGAATGTTAAGTACCTAATACTATAAATATAATTCATGCAGCAGAGCATAATACATTTGATTATGAGAGATAAATAATTTATACAATTTAAAGTAAGAAAAATAAGACAGTGTCGAGATAAATAAAATGCAAAATTTTTAAAAAACCTTAAGCGGGTAGAACACCACATTTTCGTAAACTCTGTATCTGTTTAAGATACAAAAAGAGCTTTCATTTTACATGTTTAAGTTAATTGATGTACACAAATGTGCAAAATATGGTAAGTTTAAATCAAACTCAAACTTAATGTTACATACCTTATAGTATCAAGGTCAAGGTCATATAAAGATGTCATGCCTGTGCACTTCAAATTGTGTATAGAACAAAATATATAAATAGTGCAGTCATGAACATGTTAGAGTGCTAAAAGAACCTTTATTTTGGCCTTGGGTTTAAAGGTCAAGGTCACATTGAGATCATGATTTGGCAAGACATATTGTGTCATGTTCATACGACACTAATGGTCAAAATATGGTAAAATTATGTCAAAGATCACAATTCTTGCACTGCCACCAAAGAATTCTTAAAAACCTTAATTTGATCCTGAAGTCAAAGGTCAAGATAAATTACAGGTCATCACAATATGCAACATCTAGCCTAGTCATGATAGACCAGTGGCCAAAAAGGTAATCTTACGTCAAAAGCAACTTCAAATTCTGAACAGGACATAATAAAATGCTAACAACAAAATATTCATACAATTCAACAAAGTTTCTTCTTCACTTTAAGCTTGACCACTGAAAATTTTTTTCCAAAAGTCAATAGCATTCACACTGTCTTAATATAAAAATACTTTCCTAAAAGTTTCGCTTAAATATGATGTACATGTAAACTTTTGGCGTTATTGTCTAGAGATTTTAATTAAAAAAAAAGTTTTTTCTTTTTGGTTTCTGTGACATTGACCTTTGGTCGAGTTTCCCTATAATCGCTAGGGTTTTCACTGGTTATTATTTTCCATAGTTTTTTTTTCAATTGATTGTACAAATGTATATTGAAAGATTTATTGTCCGGAAATTATGTTGACGTCCACCTGTCTACCATCGCCAAACCAATAGCAAGGTTCAACTTCACTACTGCAACAAAGAATGCTGAAAGAATACTAATTGAACATTGAAATCAAAGGTCAATTCGAGGTCATGACTGCATGTATTAAAACACATGTTGATACACAAATGGTCTTAAATATAATAAGCTTAGCATAAGAGAAAAAAAAAGACAACGAAAAATGCTAAAAACATAATTTGACCTTTAGTCATGACTGTGTATGTCATGTTGTCTATGATGTACCAACTAAAGTAAGTCTTCATCTAAGGGCTTGCAGTTTTGAACCGGACAGTTCTGAGAAGTCCTTGCTCTTGATTATGTTAAATGAATAAAATGAGAGTGTGTATGACATTTTTAACCTAAGCGCAGGAATGATGCGGCTTTTAATTGTATTTATTTCCATTGCTTGTCCAACTTCAGAGAATTGCATTTGTCAAATACCTTTCTTAATGATAATAGATCTGATATTCCTTCCGAATAAATTCGTTCAATATAAGGCCACTCCAAATTAATAGTTCTTCGGATTCGCTCGCTTCTAATACTATGGGTTCACAATTTCAAAAACTTTACTCGCATCTCAGTTTTTTAAATTTTCAGTGTTATTTCTAGATAAAAAAATACAAATTCAAAATTGACAGAAATACTGTGAGCAGGGCTCACATTCTTTACCCCCGCATTACTATAAAAAATTCCTTATCTTTGGCATATATTTTTAAAAAGAAAAACATGAGAATTACCATATCTTTATTTTGTGTTCTGTTACCAGTTTTACAAAAATCCTGAGTTATTTAGGAGGTACTGTGGGCCCTTATATTGGTTCTAATATTCAAATCTTCTGCATGAAAAGTGCAAAATAAAATTCCCCATCGCATGCACATCTGCATTATGTAGTCTAACAATCAAAAATGTTTTACCAAATCCTGCGTGTCGTTAAGGAGGAGTAGCGGCAACGAATTGGCCCATACATGGATGAAAAACAACAAGGTGAAACATCCATTTCTCCCGCAAAAATTGTAGAAAATTAAACTCCTCGCCACATGCGCATCTTCATAATGTAATCTAACAATCCACCAAGTTTTGTCAAAATCATGTATTGTTTAGAAGGAGTTGCAAACAATGCATTGACCCAAACAGGGATAAAAATGACTAAATTTAAGTCCAAACACCGATATCTTCCGCAAAAATTGTTGGAAAAAAATCATCACATATGCACATCTCCATTATGTGATCTAACAATTCACCAAGTTTTATTTAAGTCCTGCAAGTCGTTAAGGAGGAGTTTATTTTGGACAGACAGACGGACGGATGGACGGACAGATAGACAGCCAGGGTGAAACCTATATATCCCCAAACTTCGTTTGCGGGTGGTATAAATGTTGTATGCCCTTTTAAAACGCTTTAATTTAGATATATGTTAATATTAATGGAAAATTACAGGTTTACGGGTTAAGATGCAGTATAAAGCAATGATTGACAACAGGGGAAATTTTGCATTTTCTCAAGTAAAAGGGAACTTATCTTATACTAAGCTTTTGTCGTTTTTTATGCAGTGTTCATGAATGCGTCGGGTACGACCAATAAAAATAACTTCTCATATTAGTAACCACGTTTCTAGACTAGTAATGGACCTGTAACCGGTAATACAATTAATTAAGTTGACCTCTTCTCGGATTGACGTTAACCCGGATTAGAGTTTAGAATTCCACGATGGGTGTTGCTTACCTTTCATGAGCACCTGATCGCACTGCTGTTTTAATTTGTAAAGGAGTTTGTGGATTCCAAGCCTTTGTTACTTTTGTTTTCGTTTTATCTTTTAGTTTGTTTCAAATTTGTCTCGTCTCTTTGGACTATGCACTTCTGATCTCTCACATGGGTATTCCACACTGGACTTAGCATCATTTCAAAACCGAAAAAGGCACAACTGAAACTGGTGATCTAGATGAAAAACCAAAATATCTTTTTATTTTTGGTTAATTTACTAAGTTTATTGCAAAAAGTTTCGATATTTATTCAACATTGGTAATTTTATGTTTTAACAAGATAGTTTATATTTTCGAAGGACATTATCAACATCACAACTCTTCATTTTCATTGAAAATAAGCTGTTTTACATGTTCTTGTATCTCAGAAATACAGAGTACACAGGGGAGCACCAAAAGGGTACAGGGGTGCTGTTCCTCCATTTTGGGCTATCTGGAACACTGCTCAGGCATTTCTATGAAAAACCGTTAAATAAAACTCTTTTTTTTGTGGCTCCAGTATGAATTCACCTGATTAAATGAACAGGAAAACAAATCATTATGTAAACAACTGTTGAAACTCTTTCATTTGTGAAATAATGCTACCACCATTATAACATTTTTTTTAAAGTGATAGTTCAGTAATTTTTAACAAATCAATCTACGAAAATGAATATCAGTATATGATAGTTATTGAAAAACTGTACATCAAATTAATACTTTTAATGGGATTGCATGTAGGTGGAACTATCGTATAGGGTTGATTGTTATATCCCTGCAAATACAGTTGAGGGCTAATAGGAATCATCCTGTCTGTTAGTCCGTCTGTCCCATACCTTGTAAGCATATCACCTCCTAAACAATTTAATGTATTTCAATGAAACTTAACAGGAACACAAGACACAAAATGTAGATTTGCACATAAGAAAGAAATTCATCTCGGCACATTCCAAGGGCAGATAATCCATGGGCGGGTTCAAGGGGTTTCTTATGTAAGTCGCAGTATTTTTGTCTCACCTGGTCTAAAAGGCAATGTGGACTTTTCTAATCACTTTCAACAATAACAAATATCTTCCTCTGAAACCGCTCAGCCAATTTAGACCAAACTTTGGCGGAATGGTCCTTTGGTTGTCCCCTTTTCAAAATTATGTACGGCATCCACGTCCGCCTTCGAAGATGGCGGCCAGAAAAATGGGTTTGGTATATTTTAAAAATCTTCTTGTTTGAAACTACGGAGCCAATGGTTGAATGGTCCGTACATAGTACTCCACCAAAAGTGAGTCCGGTATTCGCCCAAACAAACAAGATGGCCGCCACAGCCGAACTTAGTTCAACATAGAACCCTAAGGGAAATTCACTTAAAATTCTTGTCTGAAACCACTGAGCTAATTGCAACCAAACCTTGGTGGAATAGTCCTTTCATGGTCTCCTACCAAAATTGTGTCCGTCAGCCCCGCCCACCAAGCAAGATGGTTACCACAGCCGAACTTAGTTTAACATAGGACCTTATGGGAAATTCACTTGAAAATCTTTTTGTCTGAAACTACACTGAGCCAATCGCAACCAAACTTTGGTGGAATGGTCCATTGATGGTCTGCTACCAAAATTATGTCAGTCATCCCTGCACACCAACCAACACCGAACTTAGTTTAACATAGGACCTTATGAGAATTACATTCTTGAAAATCTATTGAGTCAATTGCAACCAAACGTTGATGAAATGGTCCTATGATCCTTTGATGGCCCTCTACCAAAATTGAGCCCAGCATTCCGCCCTCCCTTCTGCAACCAAGATTGCTGCCGTTACTAAAAATAGTATAAAGGGGTGGTATATTTTTAATATCTTCTTGTCTGTAACAACTGCGTCATTTGTTACCAAACTGTGGTGGAAAGGTCCTCAAATGGTCTTCTGCAAAATTCTGTTCGACATTCCAGCCCAGCAACCAAGATGACTTTCATAACCAGACTTAGTTTAGCACAGTACCCTATTGGAAAGTTTGTTGGAATGTTCTTCATTCTGTTTTTCTTTGTTCTGCATCCCTGCCTGCCGATTTAGTTGACTGCCGCTGCCAAACTTATAAAAAAGGTCTGTAACTTAAATTCACTTTAGAATCTCTTTATGTGAAACTACTGAGCCAGTTGTCCTCTACCAAAATTTTGTATAACATTCCTTTCTGGCAAGGAGCAATGAGGAGTCTTTGTCCGGTGAGCGATACAGGCTCCTGGGAGCCACTGGTTTGTTTAGAACCAGTTTGCCTGTGTTAAGTTAGCGTAACTTGTCAATTCTAGTGGTCCAGTGGTTATTAAAAATTTTGGCAAAGGACAGCATTTTTCAGGGCCAAGTCTTTCTCCTCTCTATATTCATGTTTGATATTCTAATTTTGAGGGAGTTAAAAAGGAAAGGTTTCTATGGAGAAGGATATGTAGCAAATCTAGTGTTTAACAACAAAATAATTGTAAAGGATTTCATAATATTCTAACTTTACAGTATACATTGTTCTCATAATTCCATTAAATCTACAAAACATGGAAGATCACGATGTGGAAATATCACAGAACGTTTAAGACTAAACTAATTAAGTTCACTGTCTGTGTAGTTTTAAGGTTTTTACTACTGATATATTCTGACTTTATCCGTCAAGTTAAAAAGATAAATTGACAATATATAGAATAAATAAAATTTATTTATAGCTCTTGGAAAGGGTAAGTTATATAACTGCTGAATGTTTAAAAGTCTAATCATATTTCCATCTCAAAATGGAAAGAAATATTGATATTCTAATTTGTAGGTAATTTGAAAATAAATTACTTTTTCATTAAGGAGGTTGGGCTGTCTAATAATAAAAATCAATAGATTTTTTTTTAGACGTTGTCAGAAGATAAACCAATATTATGCCGTTCAAAAATACAATCAAATGTCGTTGTCACAGAACTCGTTTTCAAGCAATCCTCCATTTTCTGTTGATTATTTAGGAAAAAACTACATTTTTCTCGATATAAAATCATAAAACGATTGAATTCTTAAATAAAATAGGAATTATTAGATACAATCATAAATTATCCAAAAAAAAATAATAATAAAAAAGAAAAAAATAAGGTTTCGCGGATCTTGTTTTTTTGTTACATTAATAACCCGCACTTCCACAATGCAATCCTTTATGGAATAAAGTAATTGGAGATACCTTCCCTGGCTATGAGGGGATGGACAGGGGGGTCTCCAATTCCCGCTTCCCTACCCCTCGTCTCCCGCTTCCCTCCCCCTCAACTCC
>JARWCS010355232.1:0-10876 GCA_034783895.1 Geukensia demissa
GCCCCCCCCCCGCCACCTTTTGAAACGCAAAACTGATAAAAGGGAAAGACTTTGGGGGTAAACTCTGTTCTCCATTAGCAATCGAGAAAATTGATGAATCAAGATGTCCACAAAAAGTTGGCCCTTTTTTCCAAAAGTCTTATTCCGCCTCTGAATTAAAAATTATCCAGAAATGTTTTAAAGAAATCAGCTGCATTTAAAAAAAATCTATTAAAAATCAATGAAAAATGGAAAAGATTCGAAACGTAATGCATTTAGTAGTTGCCTCAAACTGCTGGGTTAGGCCTCCTATTTCTATTTGTTTAGGTATGACTACTTCAATTGTTCCAATGAGAAATCGCCCCAAATGAAAATATTGCTAGGAGAAGTCGCTCCAAAAGAAAATGAAATTATAGGTGAACTTAATCTAAATGAAGACCCATTATCAAATGATTAAGTATGAGGAAAGACTTCTTCTTAAAAGTAGGATTTGTCTGTTTGTTGACCTTAATACCCCCCTCCCCCAACACACACACATACACAAACGCGCGCGCGCTCGCGTAAATCAACAGGACTTGGAATTAGCTTGACTTGTGCCTTGAATCAACATTTTTAGTGAAGATAAATGAGTGTGATAATTGATTGATTAATGTATGTTAGCTATGGTTGTTGCAATTAGAAAATTATATTTTTATTACATAAATATTTATATAAGGAACTTACTTATTAAATGTACACTTAAATTAAGTGAGCCGTTAAAGTTCAAAAGATTTTTATTGAAATCAGCGATGTAAGAATCGCGTTTAATTGCTTTGATACTTTACTTGGTCATGTTTTAAATAGATTATTCCATACGGGACTAGTTCTCCAATAATTATGTGTATCAAGTACTTTCCAAACTTTTTTTACACGGAGCGACTCCTCTAATGATTTTTTGTATCTGTGGCGATTTCTCCTACTAGTATTTCTCAGTACTAATATGTTACTGATCAGAGGCGGATCCAGACTTTTGGAAAGGGGGGCATTTTTGCGAACCTCTTGAATCACCTATTTTCTCGATTTCTAATGGAAATTAAGACCACAATTTTACCCAAACTTTTCTATTTTTATCATTTTTGCGTTTTAAAGGGGGCGAACCCCCTATGTCCCCCTTCCCGGATCCGCCCCTGCTGATGAAATGTATACTTCATACATATAGCATAACAAAATTCACCATTTTTATTTCACATTGGTAATCTTGTATTTAGAACATTGCTGAGAAATTTACACAACTCGTTCTAGACTGTGCAGCCTTTATATTAATCTCAGAACATTTTTTACAATATTACATTTAGGCACGAACCAGATCAGCGGTTCACACTTGGGGTAAACCGCGGAATTGACGAATAGTTGTATCGTACTAAATTGCCCCATTTCCAATTGTGTCATAGTTAACTCCCCTGATTTATGACTACGGTTATACTAACATTACAGTCTATGGGACTTTTGATTTAATATCAAAATTTTTTAATTTTTAACTCGAGGGTTTAGTGGAAAAAGGTGCTATGTGCATTTTTTACACTTTTGAGAAAATCGAGTTTAAAGTTAAAAGTGCCTTCATAAATTCAGTTTTAATGCAAACAGGCTGATTTTTGGCACTGTTTGAGATAATAATAGGGCAAATTCAGATGTGAAATATCTAAATGATTACTCAACCGGAAATGGGATAAAAATAGAAAAATGTACATAGCCCCTTTTTCCACTAACAAAAATTAGTGATGATGTTAGTGGAAAAAGGGGCTATGTGTCACATACCACCTATTTCCTTTGGTAATTTTACTTTCGCTGGTAATTAGTCAAATGTTTTTACTACATTATTATGTTTTTTAAGTTCCTGTACCATGTTGTAAGATAATACCTGGCCAATTATGTCATTTTATTGATATTTTCTATGTACATTTGACTATATTTACGTCGCTTTTATAATGGTAAATTCTGTTTTTTAAAGAGCTTTTACATTAAAATACTCAAATTGTCTCTCTATGACCTCATATTGTTAATTATATATGTATAAGTATATGTGTTGTTTTTTCAAATAAAACACCCATTGCCACCAATTCTTTATATAACGTGGAATGTTACATACAATGTACATAGAATTCCAATCTTATTTTTGTTTGTCTATTCTATTATTGGTAGTTATTTATGTCTTGCATAGGAAGGTTATAATAATAATAAAAAATACTTTTACTTCTTGAAATTTTATACTGCTCTAAACATTTTGTATTTACAAAACTATTCATCGTCTATATATGTCAAAGTCAAGAATCTTGATCCTCATCTTCAATGTCCGACTCTGGTAATTTGTCCATTACAGATTTTCCAACTTTAAGGTCTTCATAGAATGAGTGGTATGAAGATGGAATTATTCCACTTTTACACAAAGACAGAAGATCAGCCTTCTTTGCTTCAGATACTGGAAGTTTCGGTGAATATAATGGAAGAGGTGCAGTCTTTCCTGTTGTTTTTGGTCGTCCTCTCATGTTAGATGGTTGCAGTTTTGCCTCAATGAAATCATTAGGATCAAATCCTGTATTGAAGAAAATGCTCTCTGGACATTCTTTTGTCACTTGAATCCACTTAACTTTCAACCAATTAATGTTTACTCCGCTGTTTGCCTTTTTGAGATTGATGTTCAAAGCTGTTCGTAGTTTTTTCAGGTTCTTGAAATCTCGATAGCTCAAAGGAATTACGATGTATGGGTTTTTCTTTCTGGCCTTTGATACCACTGTGTCCCACTGTGATGGATGAAAGATCTTGGTGCCCTTCTTTGCCTTTACTAATGCTGAATGTATGGAATCTGCTGTCCATTTCTGAATGTCCCCTTTCGAAGAATTTGTGATTGATGGTGTCTAGGCTTCCTTGGGTATGAAGAGCATAAAGCAGGGCTGATGCAACAAACTGATTTCTATTCTGCCCACCACAAGTATCTGAGTAGTTAGTAATTTCCTTGATGGAAGAATTCTTTTCTGCTAAGGAATTGATGTGCATTAATAATCATGTTCCTATCTCATTCGAACCTCGTCCTCCATTTGTTTCGTCCCATAAATAGCATGTAGCTTTACTATCTCCAAGTGAGTAGAAGGAAAGATTGTATGTTGAAAGACATCTTTTGTAGAAAAGATCTCCAACTAGACAGCAAGGAATTGGTAACACAGCTTCCAGATCGAAGGTGGCTGCATTGAAAGATTTGTCTGTTTTGGCTCTCTTTTTGTCCAATTTCTTTTCATTTCTTGACATCTCCTTGTTCATGATATGTTGTTGATAAATTTCCTCATCCTCATCCGTAACATCTCCCCTTTTTCTTTTCTTCATAAATTGTACATGACGAACATTGGTGTTTTTGGGGATTATGGAATGCTGAATTCCTCACAGAAAATTTGACGATATACATGTTCCCTGCATGGTTTTCGTGCTTTTTTGCGACATTCAATTTCATATAGCTGATGCATCTTTCTTATTGATAGATTTGGATTGAGGTACTGTCGGTTAGAATCCTTCCTAGTGTAGTGAGATGGCATTGTAGGAAAAGATTGTATATGTTCCTTTATAAAGTTTACATCCGCTTCTGGAGTTCTATTAACTGCTGGTGCTTTCCCGCGGCCGTCTTTCCCAATGTAAATACCATGTTCTTTTTTGTTCAATGAACATTCCACTAATTTTTTACCAACATCGAGCACACCTAGGAAAAATTTTTTGCAGACTCGTTCTTTTTTGCCATTGATTGTAAAATGATAAGCATTGGATATTTCTTTTCTATGAGTTTTAACTCTTTGTACTTTCTGCTGTTCAACATGCTGACAAATGAAGTGTCGTTGCTGCTCGTATGACTCTAAATTATTGTAATTTGTAAATATTTCACTTGCTTCATCTTCATTTATCTTGATAGAGCATTGAAATCTACACTTAGAACAATCACTGTATGTCATTGCTCTTTGCTTTTGTACTTTTCCTGTTGTTCCAATATAAGGTAAGCCATGAACTCTCTTCGCCTTGAGGACATTCTTTTTCCAAGATCCATCATTTCTTTTTCTTTTACGAAATAGCTGTTTCTTAACTGGACTTTTAGCACGCTTTCGTGGTGTAATAGAAAGACCCCTTTTCCTTTTTGCCATGTTCGGTGTTTTCTCAACATTTCGACTTGGTGTTCCTACTTCAGTTGACGAATTTGGCAGATTTTCAACAATTGTATGATCTTGAACCTGATCTATTGCAGAAATAGCATCATAATGTTCCTGACCTTTTATTGCAAAGAGAGCAACATTGATAAATTCAGTAGACTGTTCAGAGGGATATAAATCTGGAACAATGTCATATACTGGATTAGATATCAAACTTGAATATATGCGTAAAGACTTTTTGAATAGATTAGCTACAGCTAGTGGCAAAATGTCAGCAAGTTCGGAGTTCCAATGCCCATAAACGCTAATATCTCCTATTAACCCTTCAAAAATATCATCCCTCTCCTCCTCAGTCGAAATACCATCAAATGATACAAAGTTCTTGTAATGGTTTTCGTTGGCCCGAATATGATTCACGAGTTTTTTCTTGAGTTTTGAGGATTCAAGTCAGTCTCAGTAAACGAGATTCCTTTTAAGACAGCTGCAAGAAAACAGTTTCCATCTGCAGGCACTGGTAATCTTTTCATGCCATTACTCTGTAATAGATTATCAAGTCGAAGTGAGTGATATCTAAATACAACTCTCCTGTTCATCTCTGTTCTCCTGCTAAGCTGTATTGCTTCTGTTTCAGATGTTGGTGTGTTTGCATGTTCATTTCTTTGATTACTTGGATTCTCATTGCGCTTCCATGGTCCTGACTTGTGTCGCATTCGGTCATGTGTTGAATTAGAAGCAAGAGTTATCCTCCTCTTTTTCCCCGTAGTTTTTAAATGTTTTCCCCTTCTTTTCAACTTTTTAACGCGATTCTTTCTTTTTGGCGCAGCAAGTTTTATATTTGCTATAGATTCATTCTCACTCTCTGAATCTGTTGAATTTACATCATTTTTACTGGGCCGATACTCATCTCCAGAGTCTAACATGTCTATTGATACATCAGAAGAATGTTCATCATGGTAGTTGGTTTTTCCAGATTTCATAACAATTAGTGGCTGGTCATCACTTGATGAATCATCAGAAATGTTACTTTCCTTGTCTGTTTGCTTCTTTGTTTGTTCATTTGCTGCTTCTGGTTGATTTATTTCAGTACTTTCCAGACCAACCTCATGCTCTTTCAGCTGATCAGACACATCGATATTTGCAAGTTTTTCCAGATCTGTTTCTGACCAATCTGACCATTCATCCATCTGAAACAAAAAACCCCATCTTATTACATTATTCTCGATTAAAATATACATTTTACAAAATTCAAATTTGTATTGGCAAATTCTTAAGTTTTTTTTATTTTATCTCCAAACTTTATTTGTGTTTATTTACACGTGCAGAGTATATATAAATAGATAAGTAAAAACACATGGCGCACTCTTATCTTGATTATTTATCCTTCTGTTAAGTGTAAAAAGGTGATATGTACAACTGATATGCAGATAGCACCTTTTTGCACTTAACATTTCTTCCATTTGCAGATAGAACCTTTTGTAATTAATTATAATTAGCATAATTAGTAATAATTAAGGCTAGATATTTTTATCCAATATGTATTTGATCTTCCTGCATCTCTTCGTGCAAAAATGTCAAAAATAATGAAAATTGCACATAGCACCTTTTTCCACTAAACCTTGAACTGTAGACCTAATTAAAACATACCAAAAAGTGACATGATGTGAACTTACCCTCAGGCAGTTATTTTATTAATTAGTTGCACAGGTGAGATTGTTTATTGGAACAATAAACGAGAGGATATGTTGTACTCCCATATGATCTAATAGAACCGTGGTTTTAAATCAAGGCAGGTAATTCAGAGTGAATTGGAAAGTGGTCAATTGAACTTTAAAAAAAAAGAACGACTAAGGTGAGAAATGTAAAACTGAAATCTGTTTTAAATTATTATTTAAGTTAAGTTAAACGATTTCATATTTATTGCCAAGGTATTAGTCATATGCCTACTTTAATCAACGGCCAAAATACGAGGTCTGGTTGAAGGGACTATAAAAACTAAAGACCTGTTCCCACATACATAGTGGTTTCCATCCTGCCATATAGTCGTACTCCCACAATGGCCACATACTAAAAAACTATGGTTGACTATGTGATGTGGACTCAGGTTTCCTTACCCAGCCCACCTTCAAATGACATGGTGTCTTATGCAGTAGTGAAACAACTTTGTCGTTTCTTGCAAAATGAACTTGAAGGCAACATGTTCGGTTAAAAATGGAAAGTATAAAAAAAATTATCCAGTGGGCATGTTTTTTCTTACGTCAGGCTTTGTTCATATTACATGTAAGTAAATTTGACAAAATCAGAACATTTTACGTTGAACTGACATTAAATGACGTCATCGATAATCGATGATGATCAAGTATTGAAAAATTCAACTTACGCACATTGTTGTTAATCAGTATGTTTTCCTGGGTGAGTTTATTTTATAATTTAATTTTAGGATGAAAGAACGTGCAATAATTTCACGTGTTGTAGAATTTTTTAGCAGTATATATGTTTAAGGGGTGGGGATCTGAACCGTTTATGAATTAATGTGAAATATCAGAAAATAAGGGGATGGGGCCGACCCTGGGGTTGACCTGAATTTTTTGTTATGTTGATTTTGAATATGTATGGTTAAAGGGTGGGGATCTCAACAGGTATTGACATATCTTAAGATTTTACTTTACTGGATGTGGTACCACCCAAGGGGCAGGACAACTTTTCAAGTGTTACAAATGCATTTAATTTCAACTTTCTGTCTTCTACGGTGTAGGAGGAGTTCTTGGACAATCATTTTGGTCATTTTTATCCCCTTAGGGCAATGCCCCCAGGGTTCTAGATGCCAAAACGGTAGACAGTAGAGCATGTGTATATTATAGACATTTGTACCGTATCTATTTGGTACCGTATAGGAAATCCAGTTCATCCATAACCATTTTGTACCCTGACTATAGACCCTTTTTGTACACAGGCTCTTGTTGGTCTTTCTTTGTTTAACTTCCCACAAAAATGTACATGTGAAAAAAATTATACAAAGACAAACCTTTGACCCAAATTCCTGACTTCAATACTGTTTTCCAAATTTTTATATTTATTTACAGGTGTTTTGTTGTCAGTTTTAACTTTCATATTTTTCAGAATGCCAATGAAGACTATATCAGCAGTGAACTCGATGAGTTACGAGGATTTTATATCTGTGTTTGGTAACGTGATAGAGCACTGTTCTTTAGGTGCAGCAGCTGTATGGCGAGACAGACCATTCACCGATGTAAACAATTTACATGAGGCATTTTGTTGCTTTGCTGATC
This sequence comes from Geukensia demissa, assembly GCA_034783895.1. NCBI lineage: Eukaryota > Metazoa > Mollusca > Bivalvia > Mytilida > Mytilidae > Geukensia > Geukensia demissa. The sequence continues at coordinate 7,427 of JARWCS010355232.1, forward strand.
AGCTTCCTATTGGTGGTATGTGAATAAGGTCCTTATGTCATGTGTGTGGTCTCCAAAAAAAACAAAAGAAAATCAGATACATAAATAAGATATATTGTTGTAAATTGGAGCCAAGCTGTAGTCTGATGAAAATACAAGTATGTTTTAATCAAATTTTGACATTCTTTTAATTTTCAACTCTCCGACTACAAAAAATTATTGAATATGCCATATCGTGGTAATATATATAGAAAAAGGAGATGTGGTATTATATTGTCTATGAGACAGCCATCCAGAACATGTATTTAGTCGATATTATGTTTGGTCTCGCCAAAATATGGCTGAAATATTACCGAGGTGGAGCTAAACAATAATCAGTCAATCAACCAAAACACCTAAATCATTAACTTCTTCTTTTTCTATGGACATGTACATATCTTTACATACCGGTATTATAGTAAAATTAAAGTATTTGTAGACAGGAATGAAAACCACACATCATGTATAATTTATGTACGTCAAAAAAGTATCCTGTGTAATAGTGTCCTTCTTGTTTTATATTTCTTGGCAAAAAACAAGAGGACAATATTTCATGGTCATCTGCAGGTGTTTTATTCTATCTTCGGAATTTGTCAGGGAACAATAGTATAAGTAGAAAATATTTCTTGGGGGATACTATTTTATGTTACATTTACACATGGAAAACACCTATAAAACTTTTGAAGAAAATTGGTTTGATGGATGCTAAAATTACATTAAAAGCTGGAAAACTTTTAAATATTTTTAAAACCCATATTTGCAGAATGCATCACGACAGATATGGTAATGTGACAAATACATAAATTTATATATTTTTAACGATTTTACCTAAAATAATTCATTGGATAAAATACTGTCATATGGTGTTCTGTTATGTTAGGTATTGTTTGATAAAAACTCATATTTTACTTTCCAATGCACCAGAAATGACATCCCTATGTGACTAATATATGGTGATAAAATCACAATTACTTGATTTCACTTAACTTTTGTTTAATCTGTATATAATAATTGAAAACAGTCTTCAGTGTCATTCAGTATAATTTTTATGGACCTGACATTATTATTGACCTCTGCCTGTGACTTCGGACAATATTGATTTGTCAGTTCCATTGAAACTCATATCAACCTCATCAAAGGACTATAATTATATAAAGATGTGTTGGTTTAAATTTTCAGGTAAAGAAGGGATTTTGAGGCTCTATCCAGATTTGGCAGGCAGACTTGTAGCATCAGGAGGACTGACAACAGAATCAACTAAAGAACATCTAAGTGCAGGACTACACACTCTTACAGATCAGGGGAGACAGAAAATGAATGAGTTAAACAAAAAATATAAGCAGAAATTTGGCTTTCCATTTGTAATCTGTGCCAGAGAAAACAAGAAAGAGGCTATTTTGTCAGGGCTGGAGAGGCGAATGAACAACTCCCAAAAGACAGAGGCAGTGACAGGGGTAGAAGAAGTAAAAAAGATCTGTCGATTAAGATTACTTGATATTGTTGACCCAGCTTCTAAACTTTAACATGTGTAACAAGTGCTGATTTATTTTTACATGATTTTTGTGGAATTATAATGTTTGTGGAAATATAAATCATGTAATTTTTCCTATATCAATTCCCAATTTTCTTAACCTGGGATGCATCCATAATTTGTACGTTTTTTGTAAGAGTTGTCTCCCATGTGGAAAGGTATCTCAATATAGCTTAACGGGAGAAAACCTTAAATATTGCCTTTTTGGCAAAATACACAATATTTACCGAGAAAAAAATAGTCTGATGCGCATTAATAAATCAAACAGAAAGATTGGTTTTTCGTATGAATTTTAGATAAAATGAAATTTAAAAAAGTAAAAACATAAATTTCACCGTTACAGCTATGTTGCTATACTGTACCATATGGGAGATAACTCTTATGAATCCAGAGATACGAAAAAAGCGAATTATGAATGAATAGGTTGATGTTGATAAAATCTCTAAATGAAACTTCTATTATGGCTGGGCCAAAACTAAAATATTGATTCCCCAATCCCCACCGACTCTGTAAAAACTTTGTGACTCAAATTATTTTTTTGCTGAAATTAAATCACAAATTATTTTTTTAATTTTCCAGATAGACCATAATCAAAATTAAGAGTAAACAAATTGAAAAAATATAATAAAATTTTTCCCTATCTACTTACCTACATCTGGCTTGTTAGGGTCGAATTAGGGGAAACGAACAATTTATTAATTTTGGCCTTGAGAGTCATTCAGACCATGAAAGGTACTCATAGTTCTGATGTGACAGCACAACAAATAACTGACCAATCAGATTTCATTATTGATTTGACCTGTACTCTTAGTAGAGGTGAAGCTTATCAAACAGCTCAGGTCATTACATTGTACCTCATGGGTTAGACGCATGTGGCTACATCCATAACTTATTCTTTTCCTTGTTTCCTTTGTCATTGCAAAGTTTGCATGCAGCACTTTTAAAACAAGTCTGGTATCCACAATGTTAATTGGAGTGAAATTCAATTACAGGAAATCAGTCCTTTACCTGGATTTGTCCAGGAATGACAAAATGAAATAATCCAGATTATTGGATTAAATTGCAAAGTAGAAAGGTAAGAATTGTTCTAGATTTTTTTCAAGGAAGAGGGAAAAAAAGAGTTAATGAATATAGGTATGGGTACAAGAAAGATGCTAATTTTGTTGTTGTTTTTCAGTCTTACTATATTTTCATATGAACTTATCTTGTATTTCACATAAACCTCACAATAGAAAATATGTACCACATTTTTAGTTTTTTAGTTTTTATTGTCATTTTTCAGATTAATGTATTGTTTTGCTGTAACCAGTCAGTAACAATGGAGTATTGATCCTTTTTTTCACCTACTTGCACACTACCATGACTACCTCTTGCTTTCCTGCCAAACACGGGCTTCACCTCTACACTGCAAAATTTAACACTTAACTAAAACACAAGTTGTAGGTCCTTTTCAACAAGTCAGGGTTTGCTTGAGCAGGTAAATGGATATGATAGTGTCACCGAGGGCCGGTGCATGCCGGTGTAGAGGGGAAAAGATTACACCGTTTAGCAATGCACAAGCCCAGGGGCTAAAATAGACTTAAGGGTTTTTTCTGGTAGACATAGCTAAGTACACAGAAGAACAGTTTCAACAAATTTAATAAATCAACAATGAAATTAAAAAACAGTTTCCAGTAAAAAAATGTCCAATGATCTCATGCATACAAAGAATTTACAGAAATATCTAATAAATTCTGATAGTAATGTTTCAATGAACCTTCATTAACAGTAAATTCAAATTCAGAATTAAATTACACTGATGTTGTCAAACTGAGGTAGACAAATAAATTGAAGTAGACAAATAAATAATTTCTCTAAAATAATAAAAATATGAAATAATAAAATAGCCAAATTAAATGAAG
>JARWCS010355243.1:0-10876 GCA_034783895.1 Geukensia demissa
TCTTTCCATGAGAAACCCTCGGCTCAGTAGCTTTCTTGTCAGCTGCAACCCTCTATCAATAAAATCCTGAGAGGTAGCGCAAGCCCTGGAGCAGGGCATTAACTGAGAAATATACACTCCGTATGCATGTGCGGCTGGAAAGTTGATAGACAAGAACGGAACGTTTACAATCGGAAAATCAAAGTTATCTATCTTGTCGTAAAGTTTTGTTCTTAACCCGCCCTTACTGTCAATTTCTCGGTGAAAGGACATCATCTATATAGCGGAACGTGAAACCGAAAGATTGAGCCAACTCTTAAAAACATCAATATTTTAGGGTGCTCAAATATTCAATTGAAGTAAAATGTTAAGGGTAAGGAACTCAAACATCTACGAAAGGGCTCTTGATTACAAGAATTATCGGTCATTTCATTGTTTTTGTAGAAATGCAATATTGTCGACCGGGGGCAAATATCCAGGACTTTAATTTTTCCTATAATTTTTCAGTTTTCTTTGCTGTTTCGTTTTTGCCTTATTCTTGGGTTTGACATGTTTCTTCACTTGTTTCCCTTGCTTGACCCTCAGAAGCCTGTGTGACCCATTATTTTTTTTTTCGAATTTGCTACACGAAATCAATGATTGGGGAGTATATTTAAAAGCAAGGCTATCTCAATAAGTGGCGTTGTTTTGAAAAAGAGATTCAAGTTATATAAACGACGTTCAAGAAATTTTAGTTACTTTACTTTACTTTATCATTATTGACAGCTGGCGTCATTTTCATCATATTTCACCTGGGCGCCAGTGCGTACTCCAGGGCCACAGAGCTGACTTAGCGTGATCATCATGTGGCGGATAATGGAAACCCGCTCGTTGAAAGGTTGACATGTTATAATACGGAGAGCCGGGTAGTGGACAACAGTGGATGACGTAATGGTAGAATGGCGCGTCCTTTGAATATTTCGAAAAAGAGGAGGCTTATGGCCACTACAAAAGATTTAATTTTCTGTCTTTCCACCACTTTCAATTTCCGTTTGCAGTCAAAATCCGTTCCCCGTGGGGTCACTATTGTTATTATTATTTACTTATTTATCTTTGTTCACTTAATAAGAAAAAAAAAACAAACCAGCCATAAAATCTCTTTAATATTTTGATTTATATCTTGTTCGTTGAGCAAATGATGCTCAAATTTTCATAGAGCATTTAAGTACATTGCAAGTTACTGTAAATTGAGTATTAATTTCCTGATACTATTTGATTTGTGATCAGATGTTCTGACAAAATAATATCTCGGTCAGTGACATTAATCTGAATACAATTCGCTGTATTAACAGATAATTTTTGTCATTGAAAATTACTTGATATTGATGAACGAGGTCGATCTTCGACAGAACAAGAATAAAATACATTATTAGCAACATTACAAATAAAAAACAAACACACATATCGGTGTTGATTCACATGTAATTCAAAAAACCGATGATCGGTGGTCATCACTGAGGCCTGTTAATTATCAAAGCATCGGATATGGATGGTGCTTAATGTCCAGGAATTTTACTGAGCCCTATGATCACTGATGACCTTGCCTTCGGTCGGTGTGCATTCCAAGAAGTTATGGCAGCCTTAGTTGACTTTGCAGCTAACGAAATTTAACAGCTGCAAGAAACAATTATGATTTTATGAAAATGAGATACAGTCTTCGGACGGAATAGATGTAGTAGATTAAAATATATGTAGGATTTATGAGGTCATGTGAATTTTTAATTGAGAGATTGGAGTTAAAGGACTTTACGATGGTTGTCGCGCGCAAGACAGGGATTCTTACCTATTCTGAGAACTTGATCCTACTCCTGTTTTGGAGTTTTACATTTATCGTTCTTTGTAAGTTTACACAAAAAATTGCATTTTAACACCAAAAAAACACATCCATTACCCTGTCAATTATTCATTATATTAAGCTCTTATGTGATTTCCCGTATTTTATCAGAAGATTACACGGACATTCAAATTTTGCTACCAAATCTTTAAATTTATGAAAGAATTTAGTAAATGGTTTAATACATTTGTGGTAACGAAATTCTTGACTTAATTATTTATCAGTTATACAGCGATTTTGTACATTAAAATATGAAACGTCGCTACAACCACGGACATAACGAAGAAGCTGAGAAATAAATACACCGTATGAAGGAGCCAAAAGTACGTCCCCGTCAAGGAAGGGGAAATTAACAATTGGGAATGAGAAATCGTCCCTCTTGTCGTTATGTCTGGTGGAAATTATACCTTGAGAATTAATCACATCTAAGTCCAGGAAAGGCCATTAGAGGCTATTGTTGTTAGGTTTATTAAAGGTTTATTCCGTTGGATAAATCTCGGTAGTGTATTTATAGAAATCTTAGTTGTTAACCGAAAAAGGTATTACCAAGTTAGCGGTAGGTATTGTAAAATTTGTCTATTAAATCAGATCTAGAAAAATCATTGTGAAGTGTGGCCATAAAGCAAACTTCATAACAGTAAAGAAACAAATCTGCTATTAAATTCCTACGGCCTGTCTACATATTTTATTGCTTAAACGGATAAAAATATAATCAAGAAGAAAATTGACCGATTCAATTATATGTCCATTAAGTACATCTTTTAGATTTGTCTTTTTCGTCAGAGGAAAATGACCTTTTTCTACTACATCGAAGTTTTTCGAAACACCATTCAATAAAATACCAGTATTCCTGTTTAATAAGAGAATGCGAAGTGCAGTATAAAAAGTAGATAAATCATAACTATCAATTGTTTCAAAAAGTTTTTCGAAAGCTTGTAATTTTTCCAAATCTTCCACTGAATTTTTTCCACTCCAAAAATAGTAAATAGTTTGTAAGCTTTATTACAGTAATTCCTGTTAAGTTCTTTCAATTTAGATAGAGCACTAGCCAAAAGGACTGCAAGTTTAGTAGTAGTACACTTACTGGAAGCTGAGATAAAACGTAAATTGGAAGGTTTTTTATGTAGTTTAGGCAACCAATACATGGTAGGCACTTTTTTCAGCAGGGCCTTAATCTTAACTGTGGAAGCAATGTGTGTGTCTACTATTTGACTCTGTTAAGTGCATGGCTAGGTAGGTAAAAGAATTCAAAAATTCCTTTTTAAGCACCTCGATGTGGTATTTACAACACACCTCGACCAAATTGTTGGCAGGTTTATCAGCCGGTAGAAAAGCGAACAGGTTCCGAGTGTTTGAAGTTTAGCTTTAATTCTAGAAGGTGAAGAGACTTTATATGATTTTTATCGGAATTTTCCCTCTGACACCATGTTTGCTAAGAAGCGTCATAAATAACTTTGCGATACTCATTCTAGTCAATATTTGAAGAAGAGCGATATTTTTATACTTTTCTTAAAAAGTTTTTAACCTCTGGGTCTTCGATAATGTTGAAGTCTCCGGTAATAATAACGACATAGGGTTCATATCTAAATTTGGATATGTCACAGTCCTATTTAGTAGGAGAATACTCTTAAATATTAACATCTGACGTAACTAATGTATAATTAAAAATATGTTTCTACTAGATTTGTTATCAACTATACGATATTATAGTTGAGTTTTTTTTTAATTTTAAAATGTTTGGATATCGGCTTTCCTACATTGGTTACACTGATAATGATGAGAGGTAAATCCTTGAAATACACATTTCTTATTTCCTAATTCTTTTACTATATTTATTCAACATTTGTAAACTTGGATTTTGAAACCACAGGCTCAAAGCCAGTGCTGGTGGACAAAAGGTCCCCGAAAGTATTCACCATCCAAGTTATCATGTTAATGTTGCATGCATTTTACCTCATATTATTTTACAAAAATTACCAGTAATAATTTTAATTATTAACTTCTGTGGTGACGGGAGAGGGGTAATTTCATTGTATTGAAAATGGTAGATGATTTTTCAGCTGGATTTGGTTGACTTTTCTGGTTTGTTTGGATCTCATTTCCTATTTTTGGTTAAAATGCTACTGACGACAGGTTAGACCTTGTAATGGGCATATAGCATATCAAAATTCGTTAAATTTTTTTCAACATTGGTATTTGTATTTTCAAATGGGTGTATGAATTAAAGTAAATCAGTAATTATATTAGGTAACCTGAATTATCAGAAATTAAATTGAAATAACAGTTTAATAAAGATGATATAATCCGTATAACTAAATATTTAGAATGAAGCACTGTCGTCTAAATAAATATGGACGGCTCTAAATTTGAGGGCATCTTATCTGATAGACAAGATTCTGGAAACGAGGCTATCATAATGTAAAAACCTTTAATATAAAGTAAGAAGATTTTATAAATGTCATGATTTGGGACGTCCCTGATAAACCTGACATATATTTAGACAATTGATTGCTAAAGAAAAGAACAACCAATGGGAAGCGCAGAAATGGAACAATATTTAAATAATTTTTTTGTTGTTGTTCCTGTAGCAACAGGTGCTTCTGTTTGAATTTGTTTGTACTTAAGTGTATACAATATTTCAAGACAAAAAAATAAAAAAACCTCCAATATTTATATTTTTAGCCACCAACAAATTACAGCAAGAGTAAATCTTAGAAAATACTAAAAGGAAAAGATAAAATTTATCAAGCTTGTAAGAGCGTATAAAAATTACACTGTATGGAAAGCCCCACACAAATCAGCAAACACCTGTGTGTTTCATCACCGATTAAAGTTTACTATTTAATACAAACGTTTGGAGGCTAGACAAAACCAAGTGTCATTCAAGAGAAGACAAGACAACACACCCGAAAACAAGACCCAGACATGTACAAAAAAACTAAAAGCACATACACATAACTGGAAAATTAACGTATATATTTAAAGACACTTCCGACTAGACCGTAGGTGAACTCTGATGCTCAGTGCCTGCCTTTAGACACCAGCCGCGTTGCTCAATTTTAAAGCTTTGTTTCAGAAGTTTCTGTGTTAGCTTCGTAGTCTTATCTAGAAAAGCAATTTAGTAATAGCAAGTTCTTGAAAACGTATTAGACGAGATGCACACATTATACATCTGGACAGATGCATGCAATATTACCACTTGGGAACGGGGATTTGACAATTGAATGGGCGTGGTTAAGTGGGTCATAGACATTAGCTTGAATATTCCGCCATTGTATATTTTGAGATAAAAAAAAAGCAACTTAGGACATCAAGGTGTCCTTAATTACAAGCTTGACGAACACAGGAATTGAAATATTTAAATAATGTCTTTCTTGGTGTATTTGATCATAGGTTTTGTAGGCGTACAACAGAACATATCCTGTATCTTGACAACAACTACGTCTTAACATTTTCGTTCTTGATTTTAGTTATACTGCGGGATGGTATAAAAACCCATTGATCTGTTGCTGTTATAAGAGAACATTCTTCCTAATTCTTTAGTATATACATTTGATTAACGCCACATTTTGCATAACAGGTATTGCAATAAATTAAAGTACAAGCCACGAGGTGAAACACTTTTCAGAGTCTGTCATGGAATGCTGCTTGCTAGGATACTTGTGTAACTTTCATATGCAACACAATGAATGACGAATACTATTGTCGTCGTTGAAGGCGAAACGGAAGACTAAACCTATTTCTTGTCATCAATAAATTCCTATTCTAAAAGCGTTGTTGCTGTGAACCTATATTATAAATGTGAGTGCACTGAATGCCTTATTCGTATATTAAGCAATTTATGTAATGGTAATGATTTTTGCAAATAAATAATGTTATCTGAGGCCCTGTATGCTAGAAAGACAACCTTTGTATAATGTGTGTCGGAGTTTCGACAGCATTCGAATCTCTAAAGTAGGATGTCACAGTTTTACACATAGATCTTCTGCATTTCCTGATTCTAAATTCAAAAGTGACAAGAAAGCTTATACACTTTTGAAGCAATATCTGCCTGTTATTACTAGTATGTTTCAATACTTTACAGCTTTGGGCTTTGTGTCTATTCATTGACTAAAAATGGTTTGTTATCGTTGGTCTCTTTATAGGTTCAGATTTTAACCATTCTATTTACATACTTCTACGAGTGTAAAGCGTTTAAAAACTTTTTCTGATTTAACATTTCTACTTTTTCAGCAGTTTATTTATCAAATGTAATAAAAGCCATTCGAAAAGGTCATAAAAAATGTCTATCAAACAACATCAATACAATGAATCTGAAGGTTTGACAATAGACTCATAGACTATCATATAACATCCCCTTTATCAATATTGAACACATTAAAATAACAAACCATTTGTATTTGTCTTTGTTGTGTTGGCACTGTAATTGTCGAAGGTCATTTCCTGTTGGTTTTCTTTAGCTTTTTCATCAACAACATTTACTTAATAATGAGCAAAGCACAAAAAGCAAGCCTAATCCCACATTGATGTAAAAGCGCAGGACAGGGGACGCTCACCGTTCCGGACCACCTGATCCCACCCCTGTTTTGTAAAGGGGTTTGTGGATTCCAAACCTTTGTTGCTTTTGTTTTCGTTTTATCTTTAAGTTTGTTCCAAATTTGTCTTGTCTGTTTGAACTATGCAATTTTGATCTCTCAGATAAGTAATCTACACTGGCCTTAATTGATTGAGTCATTTATCAAAACTATAAGAAAAACGCGTATACTCGAATCTGTTTCCTTATTGCCAAAATCTATAAATAGTTTTAGAAATTTTACTTTTTGGAACACCAATTTCGATTATACCTCAAGAAGAATATCTAAATTTAGGTAAGATCAACATCATTCGGGAGGCGTATCTCTAAAAATTTCATAAAGTTATCTGCGAGTTTAAATAACATGGATAAAATAAAGCATGCCAATGCAATATGTCAAAATACTGAGTACTGGGCGGATGATACATTTAAGAAATAATAGTGAAACAATCGCTGTATCGATCCAGAATCAGAAGGTACAAATCACACATACGTATTTTACTTCCTGATTATCATTTCTCTCTTTAAACAATGCCAAAATAAAATGAAGACAGTTTACATTGTCTATTTGTAGATAATAGCAAGCACTTTCAAATTATAACTGGTATCACATAAAACATGTTTAAATTATATTAAATATTTATAACGCAAGGGAAATCGTGAAATAATCTACAACATTGAAATAGATAAATAATAAACATAACTTACGACCATTGATTTTCATCAGCTATTTTATTGTAGGTCCAAGTCAAGTCATATGGAATGTTTTGTGATTAGATTATTACTGAACGCCATAGAATCTACCACTTCAGAAAAGTTAATTATCCTAAAATGACTGATTCTGGTAATTTCTTGTTAATGTTATTTTGACGCATTTTTACTTTTTATATTTATTACTTTCCATTTATACACCTTTCACCACCAACAGTATAAGAAACAATGATTTAGAACAGCTAATCCATAACCACGTTTGCGACTTGATTCCCAAGAGATCCTAGGTAATGGTATTATCGTTATATACATACACTGACAAGGCAAGCAAAGCCGTCGACATTGGAAGGATTTTCTTTCACCACTTCTATGCAAACATTTCTGCATAAACTAAGTTTACTGATTTTAATGTTTTCACATATCATTATTTTGTTTTTAATGCACATAAAGTAATTATAAACAGAAAGTAAATCCAAATGCTTTCAGATTGTAATCTTAAAGCATTTGGGAACCCGCAATCCATTAGTAATAAATACAACTTCGATGGATTTTGGGTAGAATAATTTTTTTAAAAAAGATGTTGTTGCCCTTTCAGAGTATGTAAAAGCGGTTCAGTCTTTTTTCAAATTAGAAGCAGAAAACGCAAAACATTTGCAATGCAACACCAATAATCAACAATCTTGATGCAACCAAACCGCTTTTTGTCAGTCATGACAAATGTGTTGTAGTTCTAACAGTTAAAGTCCTGCAAAAATATTGTGTTTTCCCCCTATGATCGAATCAAGCGCTGAGAACACATAAGGCAACCCTTTATATTAAGAAACAACGTTTATATGGAGGAGATCTATGTTATTCTGTCAGTTTTATATCGTTGACTTTCCTCCAGGTTTAGAATCGTGATCTTCAGATGTGGTATTGGATACCAACGTGGTGGTAAGATCCTACTGATCAGTGATCCGTGCCAAACCCCATAATTGACCCTGATTGAAAAAATTTTTCTGGAGTTTTAGGTTTTGAAAAATAGTTATTACTTTTGCACAGTGACACAATAAGGTACCGATTGATCAATTTAAAGTAACACGATCTAATCACTCGTGCAAATGTAAACAGATCGTTTCGGTAGGACTTTCCGATGAATTCAACGATTAAATCTTGATCTGAAACGATCATGATTCCTATTATTCGGACGATAGGAATACTGTAGGTACATTCTTATACTAAAGGTACAGTTAATCATGAACCGTCGCGCAATAATACAATGCAAAAAAAAAATTATGGTAAAAATCAGATTATACCGCTCTTTACGATGCGACGCGACCTGTTTTGATATCTAATGATTAAAAATTGATTTTGTTAAAAGCATTATGGCTTATTCAACGTTCAAAACTTTTTATGATCATTAGGATGGCCGCTACGGATTTAAAGATTTAATAGGATAACCATGAAAAGTCTACGACTGAGAAACGATATCAATGTTGCTGCCAATTGTTATAATGGGAACAAAGCATTATATCAGTGTCCGTAGAAACACTTTTTAACAGTACCACGTGTTTTACAGAACCACTCTTATTCGGCTTATCTTCATTTTGAACAACAGTAAAGAATAAATGTTAAACTTGCTATGCATAAATAGAATTCAACAGCAGTGAAAATTTTGAAAGATTCAATGGACATTTTAGACCGAAATCTATGTCCTACTGAATCGGCGTCAAATAATTATAATTTTTAGCCGCTATAGCACCATCCTTCATGAACTATAGTAATCAAGAAACGATAGGTCTCATACGCTGTTGGTTTTTTCTCACAAAGAATTTAGACGATAGTATAAATTGTTATCCGAACGATCAAGGACTATTATGTCAAAAGCCCGAATAATCTAAGATCGCATATGCCAAAGAAGGTACTATTTCAAAGTTAGATTTCCAAACTGACAACATATTTGTCGAGTTTGATGGATGGCATTCAAAAAGACACTCACTGTACTCCTCTTCTTGCCGACGTGCCTCTTCATGCGACTGAAGAACAAGTTAAGGGTTTAACAAAATCTTTATTTTTTTCAGCTTTTGTTATGTAGATAATATTCTGTAAGTGAATACTGCTTAATATCCAAACAAAGCTTGAATAACAAACAACCTTTTGCCTGCGTTTTAATTGTCATCTGAAAATAATACTAGGTAAAATACTAACATTTTAACCAAACCATAGAAATTCAAGATCAATAAAGCAAAAATACTAAAATCCATACAAATTGAAATAGGAGGTCAAATCTAGCTGTCAGAGATAAAATGTATCAAATAGTAATTTCAGACATTTTCTGCATTTGTTTAAATTCTTAAGTACTGAAAATACGGAAAGGCTTCAAAAAGTAATTTACGAAGTAGTTTTTGGTACAGTTGCAAATACAAGATTTTTTTTTACATTTTAAAACTCTTCGGGACCTATTTTAATGATTGCCTCTACAATAATGTATCACTTTGACATCATCATCATTATTTGTCACTTAACAACTATGCAGACAAAACTTGTTGTCCTATTGATTTATGTTCTACGTGGGATTCTGTTTTCTTGTAATTTTGATTTGAATTGAGTTTGAATGTCCTGATATTGTCTTTTTGATAATTATTGTATGTATTACAGAAGGCAGCGGAAATTTTCAATAATTTCTTGGATGAATTATCCGGTACACTTTTAATAATAGATTCATTATCGACGTCAATGTCGAAACATTACTTTTTATTTGAATTTGATCGGTGTAACATTAGTTTGGTTATAAACGAAGCATAAACCTTTTCTGAAACGTAGTCCTGATTCATTAAACTAAATTAGAAAATGCAGTGAATAGTAATAAAAGGATTTACTTTATTTATGGTTAATTCTGTTTTAATAAACAACTTAAATGCACAATCCGACGAGCACAAGGAAGTAAGAGAAAAAAGTCAGCCAATGAAATTAAACATATACAATGTACATGGGCAGTAAAGGCCCAACAAAAAAACGTAGGTGGATTCTAGTTGTTTCAAATTATATGTCCAGTCCCTTCCTAAGACACAGATCCGTCATTTTTCTTTTTTGTTTGCAAACGACGAATGGAAGCGACGGACAACCGAAGGGGAAAGTGAAGAGGGGCCAAGTAAAAAAATGCAAAGTCGAGAACACGATCAAGACGACATGACAAAAGAAACGTAAAATCGAACATAAACATATTCATTGTGGGCCCACCAATAATCAGAGGTAAACTTAATTTCTCAACAATTTCGGAAACTCTCTTTTGTGAAATTTCTTTATATTCTCATTCTACTACAAAGTGATATTTAATGCGGATCCACCAAAGAACTGAGGTAAACTTAATGCGTGGACAGAAATTTTCGGAAGCTTTTTTTTGTGGTGTCAGACTGAGTGAAATATTAAAAACGAAACCTGGCAGGGGCGTAGCTCCCTATACGCAAAAACGCAGTTGCGTACACATCGAAAATAGAACAAAAAAATTTTTTGTTTTATTTAATAATAACACCACATTTACGACAGTTCAAGGGGGGCTTAGTTCGTGCCATTATTAAACAAGAATGACCAAGTAACATGATTCCGGAATTTCGTGATCATTCCACGTACGTTCATTGTTTTACTTTCTAAAAGTTTGTAAATCCCCAAAGTTCAAAATATGGCATCTTCAACTAGTGAAAGTTTTTCTCCGCCTTATCCAGATATCATTAAGTTGGCAGCAGAATTCAATTTAAATGATG
>JARWCS010355253.1:0-10876 GCA_034783895.1 Geukensia demissa
CATTTTTTACATAGGTGTAAAATGAAAATCATTATTAGAAAAAATATAGGGTGGCGCTTAACTTTTGTCGGACTGTAAATCGGCTTTGGATAGATGTCGTTTAATTCACACATAAATTTCGAACTATATACGGGTATACCATTCGCATAATCTGTAGTTTATGACATATTTCATGGAATTCTATGATTTTATGGTAAATAATACTGGATCAGTTTCACAGTCGAAAAAACTTCATCATCAATGCCTATAACTGTGCTTTAAAAAGTTCATTTTAGTTTCTTTAGGTAATAGATTTTGCCGTTTAGCAACTTTATTTTCCAGCCAAATTTGTTCATTTTTGGTCACGACAAAATTAACAGCCTCCACATAAAATATACATATATACTGTGAGCAGAGTTCACTATATATATCCCGCATTACTATAAATAACAAAACTATAGCCTCCACCGTATGGAGCACATCTACATATCAACAGTGTTAGGGGTCAATTGTGTACCTGCAAATTTTTGTCCTTATTTCCTCAGTGGGATTCGAACTCACGCTGCTGTGACATCTCTGTGGCTTCCATCGCCTGCACTGTGTCCAGAGCCCTAGACCACTCGGCCACCAATTTTCCTATAATAACTTAAGGGGAATTTCCTACCGTTAACATGGACAGGTCCATCCGATACTTATATTTATATCAAGCAATTTAAGCATAGAATATATCATCACTTCATTCGAATGAAAACATCTTCAAAATACCATTATATCTCATGGTTTCTACAATCAACACAGGCACTTAACTATCCGTGTCCATGGGTTTGGACATGGATATAAAATACAAGAATAATAGATACAAGTGCCTGTATCAATCAACTATTTAATGCCTATGCAAACAAATCCCGTTGAAATTTAGTATTTCAGCAGGTTTCACAACTTTTAGTGTAGTTACTTCGAGTGGACCGCATTTACGAGTGCAGATTTTAACCTGTATAATTTTAGCTTTTATGCTATTAAGCTTAATGGTGAGAAGGGAAAAATGCCACCTTTGATTTGGAATGTACATCTAACTTTTCTTATGTTTTTTCTACAAACAAACTCGACAGTGTATGTATTACATTATTTTAAGGAACTGAAATGGACTAAAGACCAGAGAAATGGCAAAAATGTGTGTGTGTGTGGAGGGGGGACATTTTAAACACGTGGAAAAATAACAGTGTGATTGTAACGGCACTTTTAAGAAAAAGGTAAAGTAGGTATTCCTTAAACAGACTAAATGATAAATTGTTGTCTATGATGAATCACTGCTGCGAAAAAAAGTTCAGCCCAAAAATGACAAGCATTTCTGTATAGTGTGTGCTCAATCAACATCAAATTCATATTTTTTTTATTTCAATCTGTCTAATTGGAAAATTTAAAAAAATATTTGGTACAATATCAAAAACTTTCTCAAGCCTTTGATCCAATATTGTCACCTTTCATGTCTTTTTTCAGACAAAATGTATGCTTCTAAAATAACGAGTAAGTACATTACAGCGACAAATGAAAGATTTCAAGTTTAGGTAAAAAAAATTAAGGCCATGATGCAATTGGAAAATTTCGCAATTCAAGGTGCCTCTAATTTCCTATAATTTTCTATTATATGCTATCTGACTTTGTTTGGCGGATATCGTCTTTGAAAAGACAGATACAATATTTAGAAGGTGAGCCGAAATATAGTATCTGTCTTTTCACAGACGATAGCCGCCAAACAAAGTCAGATTACATTTATATCTGAAGTTCTGACTCTTTGATTAAAATTCATTTAGTGACATTTGTCCGTTTAAGAGGATGGCTAACGATATATTATACAAAATTAAGGTGAAAAGTTAAACTTTGTTTACTTAAAATAAAATATAAATTCTGCCTATAAAATCAAAAACCAAATGCGATACAGTTAATTCTAGTTCAAACCCTCTGTCTAACAATATAACTTCAAAGAAATTGCGCTGATCGATTTCTATTTTCTGACGCACAGGTGTTGATTTAAACAAGTTGGTCAAACTATCGAGGGCAAACGTAATTGGTTTGTCCAAATTTGAGGACAACTGCTAAAACATTTCCCGCCTTGGATATACAGTTTTGTAAGAAGTCACGGGGTAGTGATACTTGATTCCCGATTGGCTGGCGAACTGTAAACTTCAGATATTATATGTTATCTGACTTTCGTTGGTGGATATCGTCTTTTAAAAATGCTATCTTCAGTTAACAAATCTGGGTTTCTTTTCTGATCTGATCTGTCCTTCCTCCCTTGAATATGGATCAATCCCGCTAGAGATATGATGTTCTGTATACAGTTTAACTGTTTTGTGACCGATCTAAAAGTATTGGTTGCAACACGTTACCTCGAGACCATTCCTTCTTGCATAATAAAAGCTATTTAAGTTAAATTTCTTCAGCAAACTAAAAATACACTGCGTATTTGTAGTTGTGCACCATGGATTAAGTTTCTTTACTGGGTACTTTATGGGGTGGCAGGTCCATAACATGCGTAGGTTCAAAATTAAAAAAACAGGGTATTGGATAAATCTGCATAACTATGACAAATTGAGTCATAAAAATTGCATTGTGTTGACATCTTTTAAATGCAAATTCTAATTCTTGTTTTAGGGGAAAAAGAAAAACCGAGAGGGGCAATTTTTTACCCTTCCATTATATGTCTAATAATTCTATTTTCATTTCCGTTCTAATCGATTTAAACATCATCGAAAGCCTTGTGGTTGAAATTAGAACCGATGTGTTTTATTTTCAAGAAAAATATAACAAGCCTGCAAAGTTTAACCACAACTGTTTTAAATTGAATGGTTGCTAAACTTGTTTGTGTATAATATAGTTTAAACTTTTAGGTACTCCGTTTGCTATTTAACATTAACACTTAGTTTTCAGTTGGTGCGATTAAGAGCTCGTCACAAAGAAGGATTCCAACGTTGTTTGCGGCAGTGTGGAGACCTCTAGATTCTAATTTTTTATGTCGGGTTGGTATGATTCAACGCGGTCTCTTTGACATTTACGCAATATCTTTATTTTTCATAGATATACTGATGCATGGTACATGCAAATTATGTGGTAAGGTTAAGCTAGTTTCCTGGTATCCAGACCCCCTTACATATATAGACCATATGTCGTAACTTAAACAAACAAACTACAACTAGCAACAACGTGACCTTTGACTTGGAAGAAAATAAAAGGACGCTACAAAATCTGGAACGAAAGTATTGTCAAATTGTGCTCACGCTTCTGACAAGCAAGATAAGTTAGTCTTATATACACTTGGTCATAAATATGGACTACTAACATTTTCTGGGTCAAAAAATCATCTTCAGAGACTTTCATGCAAAAACTATGAGTCAGAATGTCAAAAATCTTTACGCAAATCTCATTATTTTACTCCAAGCTATAAAAGAGTCCGATTTAAGATTTTTATCCGATGGCTAATTTTATGAGTTCTGAAACCCACATTTTTGTGAAAAAATGCCAATTTTATTTTCCGGATAGAATCCTTTCAAATGTTTTATTTTCTCCAATTGTATTATTTAAGTATCCTCTAATATCATCCTGCAAGCATTTTCTGCCATTTTCTTATAAGAAGTTTGCTTAATAAAATCTAGCCATACCTATTTCTAATGTAAGGACGAAAATAAACATATTCCATATTTATGAGCAAGAGTATATGTTAGTTGAACACCGTCGCTCAAACAAACAGATAGCAGTGTAAGTCTCGTCAAAGTATTTTGTTGAAATATCTTCACAAGTAACATAAATCAACCAATTAGACCTTAAAACGTAAACGAGTAACAAACTTAAAAACAACGACAACCACATGGTTACAAAACACACCCATGCAAAAGGATTAAGTGCAAAATAAGGAAAAAAGGCCTTGTGCAAGCATTGACAGGATGAAGAACAAATATACAGAATCTTTAACTGTTTAGTTTAAAATATTGAGAACGGAGTCGATCCAAAAGCACGCCATATTCAAAGATTTAAGAAATGACCCTTACAGACAACTAATGCAAATATGCCCAGTCCATCATGAAGAAGGTGAAATCAAACAATTCTAGAAAATGCTTTAATCGGAAAATATAATGTGATTATCCTGTCTATTAAAACAATTGTATATTAAACAAAGTTTGCTTTGACAAATGAATAAAAAAGGATGACTCCTTAATCGAACAAAAAAAGTAAATGCAAACAAAAATATCAATAATGATGATGCCCGTAACGGGTAAACGACAGTTGCCCGCATCATGTGCTTGGAATGAAAAATTTATTTAATTGATTTTCCAGCAGTAAATGGATAGACTACAATCCCCGTCTTAACCTTGGAGACAACCAGTCCATTAGCAGTCTAGGTATGTTATAGTCTCTATCAATTCAAGAAGCAGACGACCTTTTGGGTAACACCTCAGTGACTGACAATCCACCAGCAGAATGTTGTCTCGTCTTTTGCTAATCCAATTGCCCTGATCTGAATACCACTATAATAATTTTATAAGTAAGCAATTTGAAGCTGCTTATTGGCTTGAGTATTTTTAAATTAGTAAATTAAAATTAAGTAATTTGTGTCTTTGGTACTAAACTACAAAAACCACAAGCGAGGGAGAGTTGAGACCTCTGTGCAATTATAACCTTTAGTGAGTGATAACAACAGAATAACGGGACTCGTCACCAAACAGAGCATATTGATCCCATCAACCTATCAGAAATACACAAATAGGAATAACATCATATCGAATGGATAGGAATAACATCATATCGAATGGATAGGAATAACATCATATCGAATGGATATAGGAATAAAATCATATCGAATGGATAGGAATAACATCATATCGAATGGATAAGAATAACATTATATCGAATGGATAGCTCCATTTAGTGCAGGTACAAACTTGTAACAGTGTTAAACTAAAAACTATAAGTTATAAGTTATTATGAGTATTTTTTAAATTTTACTTTTGTGGTTTTTAGCATAGGAACCCTTGTGTAAGAAGTAACTCGGACAACAATTTCGAGAGAATCTCCTTTATTCTTTTTATTTTATAACTCGTTTTCACTTGTTTCGAAAATATCATTATACCGAACGTTGTTGCTATCACATAGAAATGAAATTAAAACAAACTCGGATTTAAAATTTCACGTCCCGAAAAGCTTTTCTTATTTGTAAAGTTTATGTTTACGTTAATTTGGTCACAATTTAGGTATAATGACGTATAAAGTGCATTTGCCTAAGGCGGAAGTACTCCATAAATATTTTCAGAAAATTGTAGCAAACCTCCCGTATCGATTTATTTAGTCACGCGTGCCTTAAGAGCAACAAAACAATTTTGAACCTTGCTAAAATATTCCTATATTTTTGTTTTTTAATGTGTAGCAGACAATATTAAAGACAAATTCTGGACGTCACGAGAATAAGTTTATAAACGATAATATTAAAAATTTAGAATTTGTGCTTCCGGTCCAATAAACATAAACCTTTAGGAGGGGTTCTATGTGGCAGAGAAATTAAGCAACTGTTTCTAATCATAAATAAATGCAACCGCCTAACTAACGGACGCCCCTTAAAAAGAGGTTCAACTTGTCTGTGGAGAAACTGAATGGCCCATATCTGTTTTCTTTTTTGATAATTTGTATACTACGTTTGCATGTAGTGTACATTTGGGAATGGTTAGGGTACAAGAAGCTTAAATTTATTGCCATAGAGCAAGCATTAGTAATGCTTTTAAAACAAGGTTTGTACTTGTTTCGTAAATTTGGGACTGTTTTTTTTTAAATTATTTTAATTGCACAATCGAATATTTTGGTAAAGTGTTCCTGCAATTATTTTGATAGGGCATGCTCTGTTGTTAATTGACTGCAAAATTGTCTTATCGTGATTATGTGTTATTGTCGTGCAATGGATGAGTTTTTATCAATTATGGTACATCAAATATTGACTGAGGCCGAAAGAAGAATTCAATATTGCATTTTTGGTCTATAAATATCAGAAATAATGGAATATAAGATGAACGCATTTAATCGAACGCAGTAACCAAAATGCAAGACTCTATTTTATACTTGTTTCGTGCCCCACGGAAATCTAGTGAACTAAAGGCAAAATCTTAACGAGAAATTACGCAGTACACATTCCAGAAAAGATGTGAATTGTTTCTTTCTGCATGGCATATATACCATATTCTTTGTTGATGTACTCTCTCCTACGAATAAATGATAAGAAAGGCATAATTGTGAAAGATATATGGCGTTAATATCAAGGAGACCGTGCCACATCTTACCAAGAAGATATCAAAAAATAAATCTCCAACAAGCCCTTCAAAAAGGGTGGAAGCTCATTCCTTGCGACGAGCTCTAAATCTCCCCGACTAAACACTAAATGTAAATGTCAAAGTATATAGTTTAGTACAGAACCGTTAATGGTAACTCTAGGAATCGGCCTTGAACTTGAAGTAAGGTATGGACTTCTAGCTTTTTGTTGAAATTTTTACAGCGACCTTCAAGAGGAGCAGCAATAATAGCGATGTTTACTTTTTTTCTTATCTCATAGTATATTAAGAATAGAGTGGATATTGGTCATTGTTGAGGAAGAATATTCGCCCTATCTCAATTAGCATTCTTTTCAGACGATATAAATTCCGTTTTGCCGATTTAAAGATTGACAACAGGAATTAAATTTACTTCTGAGTTTTACTTGAATATACATGTTTTTAATTTCTATGTTTAACTCATAAAATCTAAAATGGGATATAAAATATTAAGAAATGATTGGATATTACAATGACGCCGTACGCAACCACAGTATAACTAAATGTCTCATTGATTATACCAGCAATCAAAACTAACAAAACACCTTCATAGTTTAAGTAAAGATTTCATTTTTGATCCGACTACAGCAACGAAAATAGATTTGTCAACGTAATAGTTGTTACCACTTATAGAAACAATATTTTATTAAACCTTTACAGGAGTTTGTAAACTAGTCCTGAGTGAATTAAACGGGATATTTCTGATCACGTTTTTGTGACACAAAGCAGTATCTGCTCTTATTTTTTTTCAAGTGAACTTTTAACAAACAGTAAATTATGAAAAAAGGATAAAGAATAAATGCCTAATTCCGATTTAATTTTTTTCTCAAAATTTAAAATTGCGTTTACAACTGAATTTAAAGGCTTTCTAAAAAAGAAAAAAAATGCATGCAATTTGATCGACGACAAGTACATCTTCCAATCTACCAGAAAAAGACAAAAAAGTATTGGTCATGGACAAAGGTATGCGCCTGTCCCCTGTGGCCAAATGACGTTTTTTGATTAAGCCAAAATATTGCTATTGCTTTTGAATAAAACTTCAGACATATATGAGCCGATATGAATGAAATTGTGTGCATTACATTTTAAAGCAGCGTTTTTGTTTGTTGTAAGGTAAATAAAAATGGTTATAAGGTTAAGATCAAACTAAACAGCTTTATAAGGGGTTAAATAAGGAAAATAGGACACTGTCTTTACAAAACATACTTCAGAAACAGAAATAACATAGAAAAATGACCTCAAGCTCATACTGCTTCATTTTATCATGCTGTCATGTAAGCGCAGCATATTTATTTTTTTCAAAATCGTCAAGTTTTTTGCATGCAGGCGTGTATGTATTTGCAGGTCACCCTTTCCAAAAGTCGTGCAGGTCCACTTATGTACGAGTATGTGTTGGCAGGTGTCCCACCCAAATTTTCCCAAAAGTCTGGATCCGCTCAAATTGGTGAACTGTATACGTATCATCTAATCTGTTCAATCGGTTTTTGTCATTTATTTTAGAACCAGTATAGCTGAATCTATACGATATTGAATTCTACTCAAATATTTCCCGAGACAATTTTACTCATGGTTCACTTTAATTGATAGAATTAGAAGGAATAATCTGCACCCATGTGGATATCTTTTTTTCTCGAAAAACACATTCGGTTAAAGTTAAATATTCGATATCAATAGCATTAACATGTTTCTGAAGTACTACTCTCCGATGGATGCCGGTACCGGTGTCCGTCAAACCCCAATCACTAACTTCTGACAAAGCAATCTCCGAAACAGAGAATATAGTACTTCCTTCGTCAGACATATAATGCCATTGATGTCCTTCATTGTGACGTAAAAATAGTTTTGACGTCAAGAAATTATTGCGTCACAAGCAGGCATGACCGCCATGAGAGGAAGCTCACAAAATGGCGTCATCACATATGGCAGAGTCGACTACTGGAGGTTTTACTGGAAGCTAGGAGACTCTGTTTCGGAGATTGCTGATGAGCTTAATGATACACTCGATCGTATTACTTCTGTACTGAAATGACATTATAATAAAATGACAACTTTTCTTTTTTTTTAAATTTTAATAAAATAGAAAAACCCAGGGGGATATAGAGTAAATATTCATGAGACAAAAATCTCATATAAAACAATATTTTATCTAGGTTTTCTATAGGTTATCATTAGCAATTAAGTGTTTAATTGGATTTACAAAGAGAAGACATTGGGTAAATGTCAAGGAGACCACCTCCATTTACGTAAGAAACTGGGAGGAAATTGTTGAAACTATAACATGGTCTTTCCCAAATGTGATTTACCTTTTTCAATATGGTTTTCCTATTGTTTTGTTTCTTATTTTCACTTATGACAGTTTCCGGTTTGAAGGTTTGTAATCAATAACAATGTTATTTGCATATTTAGCGCATGTGCTGCAAATCATATTTAGACACATGGCAATCCAAATTACTTTCTTTCTAAAACTATATAAAAACATTAAAATACATTTTCCTTCCTTTCAAATTAGTGAGTGGTTATTGAAATAACACACCATTCGGTTTTGACATATTCAGTACGGAAACTATTGGTTAGATTGCTACATAATACAAAAATATATTGGGTTTCATGGTTAAGGAAAATAAATCTTTACGGAAATATCTTATACTAATATGAAAATTTAAGTGAGGTTTAAAAAATTGTTGCAAAATTCTTTTCAGATAAACCCTGATTAATATATATGCATAATTATAATAATTAGATGAATTGGATTTGAAAAAAAAAACAAAATATATTTAACTAACTATATCCATGTATTACAATTCAACTTTAGCACTTAAAAAGAAACAATGAATCATTCTGTTGTATAACATTCAGCATTATAATTTATGCATTAAGCGTTTAATATTTATATAATAATGGTACTGTAATATTGCACTTGTGCAATACATCATTTAAAAAGTGAAGTCATTTTAGACGTATACATGCATTCAAAACTTTATAAAGTAACAGGATTATTCCATCATATTTAATATTAGGTGAGGGTGTTATAGTAGATTACCACACGAAGAAAAAATATCACCCGAAACGAGTCGAGGGTGATATTGTTTCTGAGTGTGATATTTTTTCTAAGTGTGGAAATCTGGCATAACACTCTCACCTAAAGGCAGTATGTTTTTATTATACTGAATGTCCTATAATCTGTTTTGGATTTGTTGTTGCAAAAAGGGATAAACTCACTAAAAAAACCCCGCTTTTCGTCGCTCCTCAATACAAACAGTTGGGCCTAGACTACAAAAAATCATGACCAATTTACGTTGTACTAATTAATAAATGCCCAAAATATTAAAAGAATCGGTTTAATTAATGAAACGAAAGTTAACTTTACATGTTCACAGACAACCTCAAGCCCGACGACGACAGCAACAAAACATAATTCGACAGCAATTTTTGCGATCGAAAAACTGTCGTCTGATGTTTGTGAGCGTGGACGGATCTGAAATAGTCATCGGTAAACTTCTACCGGACAGAGTTCGGCAAAGCTCGGTCTCAAAATGTGACGTTATAATACTTTCCGATAGCGCATGAGGGCTGGTATGGATTTCCAAAATTTCCTACGCAAAGGTTGATGGGTAATTCTACATGTATGTCATTCCACATCAAATGACACTGGAATTAAGTGGGAGGACTTTGCTGTGGAGATTGACAAAGTATACCTTCTGCAATTATAAATAAAAAATTCCTGATGTCATCACAAATGAATAAATGAACATTTTCTCAATGAGCTAAATAACTAATTATAAAAGTGGCAATAATGATATCGTTACATGATCAGAACATTTTCAGGCATCAGTGGTCAATGAAAGGTTAAAAGTTGTAATTTAGATGATTACATGATAATAGTACAGTCAATGAAAGCACAATAAACTAAATTATAATTAATGTACTAAATATTTATACTACAGTCATAAGAAAGCACTAATTTCAGAACAGGACGGAAAATACACAGTGGACCTACTACAAACTATGATCAATAGTTATAATCCAGTCACCGGACAAAGTCCTGAAATCAACTTCGCCTGGAAATAACTGATGTTGCCAGATGCAGATTAAACAAACTTCAAATTATAAGTCTTGATTCTCACAGTACTTCTGTATAAAACTGTGTTTTGCTCATGCATCAACTTCATACATTGACAGTAACAGGCAGCATTAAGTTTTACATTGACAGTAACAGGCAGTATTAAGTTTTACATTGACAGTAACAGACAGCATTAAGTTTTACATTGACAGTAACAGGCAGCATTATGTTTTACATTGACAGTAACAGGCAGCATCAAGTTTTACATTGACAGTAACAGGCAGCATTAAGTTTTACATTGACAGTAACAGGCAACATTAAGTTTTACATTGACAGTAACAGGCAGCATTAAGTTTTTCATTGACAGTAACAGGCAACATTAAGTTTCAATTCTACTGTAAGGTTGTTATTTCGAAAAAATCTTTGAATTCCAGCACACTTTAATGGAACATTATTGCTGTATATGTGGTGGTGGTTGATGGTTTTTAACTTC
>JARWCS010355264.1:0-10875 GCA_034783895.1 Geukensia demissa
ACGAAAGACAAACATAGAACACACAACACTACACTGAAAACTAAAGCTGGAGTAACACGAACCCTACAAAACCCAGGGTGAGTTCAACTGACCATTAAATTGCATTCGGAAATATTGTGAAATATAATTGAGAAATTGTTTGCCCTCTGGTTTGAGAATAGAGACATTTTAACTATATGTATATTATGTTAGTAGATTTATTGGGTTGGGTAAGCTCCCCCAATCTGTCGGCGCATTTATAATATTTTGGTGGTCAGGGAACAATTTGAAATAACGTCATTCGGTTTCTTCGTCTGCAGGTAGAACCATGATAAAGAGGCGTCTTTTGGTTGAGCAGGATGTGTAAAAAGTCGAACAACCCTTCTCGCGAGAAGTGCCAGGGAAGAATAGGCAATATGTATATCTGTCTTGTAGACACTGTAGCCTTCTCAATGAGAATGATTGACATGGCGTGACGCAATGTCATTTTTGAGTGATGCAATGACCTTTCGTTGAGACACCATGCCGTTTAAGCAATACTGTTATGCGATAAATCATCTGTGCTTTGTAACACAGTGTGCTTTTGGTTTATTTACTGAATAGGTTCCGTTTCATCAAAAAAGTAGTCATGTTTTGCTATTTCGATGAAAACAAGGAAACATTGCAAGTTGCTGAACGAAGTCCAGTTTAGGTGCTTTTCACGCTAAATACAGAAATGTCTGTATAAAACTATCACTTTGATCGCTTAAAAACCATCAAACGTTTTATCAACTTTTCTGTCTTTACTTCAAATTAACATGAAATCCATAATTATTCGACTTTTTACGGTTTTGAAGTACCGGAACCGCAATCTTAATCAAAACCTAAAGTATTTATGAAAGAAAAGAAAAAATACAAAAAAAAAAGAACTGCACTTAGTAGTTGTCCCTGCCGTTGGGTTTGGCTTCCCATTTGGATTTGTTTTGATTTGAGTGCATCGTTTGCAATTTTAGGATCTTGAACTTCTATTGCTACTGATGAGAGGTTACTTTTTGAAATGTACATGTAGCATACCAAATTCTCCATATTTATTCAACATTTGTAATTTTGTATTCTGAAACCACTTGGTCATTTCCTCTGCTGGTGCACCAACCCAGTTTTCAATCTTGTTTGACATGAAATTTGTCAAACAATGTTTTACAGAAATTTTCTACATTTATTAAAATTGTAAAGCACTGAAATTATCAAAAGACCTCAAAAATATTCCATTAAGTAATTGTCCCTGCCGTCGGCTTCCCAAGTTCGATTTTTTGGATTTGAGTACTTTGTTCCACTCCTTGAACATATAGCAAACCAAATTCACCATATTTATTCAACATTTGTAATTTTGTATTTTAAATGTTTAGTACCGAAAGACATTTGCAGTAACATTATATTTGAAACGTCTGAACATTCTTTATAGATTCTCTACGGTCTCGTTACTATATTGATGCTGTTTTAAGAGGTGATAAAGAACATTTGCGTTGTCTTTATAAATACCAACTGATGTTTTTATTCAACAGACATGACAAAATGTTTATAATTTTAACACTGAATAAAAATCTTATTTCGTCATCGACTTATTACTTTGTTCTTGCATGTATACAGCATACGTTTCATACAATGGCTTTTGAAATGGCCTTTTGTCGGATTGAAACATGTCTTTGTACTGTGGGATCAGATTAAGAATTTTGATGTTTTTATTTCATTTGACAATTTGCAAATTTGGGATAAAATTCATTTTCATTTATCTACTGAAGAAAGAAAACAAGGTATTCCTTCAACAACTTTCCAGTCAATATATTATGAAGTATTTACATATAAAATGAAATGGCACTCAAACCACAAGACAATCACAGGGAATTTTATCTAGAGGTCTCCTCAAGGCCTTAAACAAGGGTGTAAAGGAAAACCTATGATCACAATTTCTGATTTGGGAAAGGAACATGAGGTTTAAATACGTTTAGATGGATTCTAAAAACCTCCTCTAATGAGTGATCAAAGAAAAAAAGAAAACAAGAAAAGCAGTAACAGACGAAATATAAAAATCTAACAGAAATTCACCCAACCCGACTAGAGAATATCTTAATTACAATAAATTAATTAAACAAAAATATGTATTTCTTTAATGTATGCGCGCAGTTCCTGAAAGCAAGCTCAATGTGAGATTCCTATAGATAAAACATCAAACTCTCAACACGGGATGCCGTTCGACGATTTAATACTAAGTTGTCAATAAAGTGATGAAAACAAAATGGATGCAATGTAAAATTTATTAATATCTGTGAAAGGGATTGATATATTTAGTTATATCTGTACCAACAAAAACAAGTACTACAACGTCGAACCTATGTTGATACGTTTGTTTGTGAGATTCAAAAGATCATTTTTTAAATTTGTTTGCTTTATATGAAATGTTTCCAAAGAACGTAGAATTGATATCCAATGTCGTATACAAATTCTACATTTGCAGCCAGATTTTTGTTATAAATCTTTGTAATGGTTATAAAATTTGTAAAAGTCCTGAGAAGCTTGTGATATCTGTATCCCAGCTACAAACGTTTACCAGTAAGATGTAGTTTTAATATACACATTTATCATTCTTCCCGACGCCCTTTCCGTCAAACTTGTATCATCTATGCACGGGAAAACTTGCTTGAACCGAACTTATTGACATTTAAAAAAAAATACACATGTACCACCGAATTCTCCAAACGATTTTTCAAACAGCCCCAAATTATCTCATAATTTTAGTTAGTTATCCGATTGATTTTTTAGCTAATTACGTTTTCCTCAAACATTAGGAAAACATAAATTTGACACCAGAAATTGACCACTGAACAGCTTTTAAAGATCTGCCCAGAAAAAAATCTAGATAACTTTAGTAAAAAAGCAAAACATCAGCACTAAATATAGAAACAAAAATTACCTGTCCACATTTTGCACGATTTTTTTCGAAGATGAACCACCAAAAACAATCGCTTAAAGTCCAATGCTTAATATCGTGCCTGTCCAACTGGCGTTGTTGATAACGTGATGTTCGTTTTCGGTTATTCACTTCAAAAAAACACATTTTCGCGGAATATTCTGTTATATTTTTGCTAAGAAAGATAACAATACTTCTTGATAGACTTTATAAAATTATATGATTTAGAATTGACAACTAAAATAGCAATGAGGGTAACAACAGATTTATATAAAATTGAAATATTTTCGTTTTTCTACCTTGTAGGCACATACTGTATCCGCGAATAAATACTAAGGCGACGAAACATATTATCCTCAAATATTATGGAGAATATTTATCGTTCAAAAATTCCTTAATAATTAACGATAATATCACCTGGTGCCTTACTTGCCGCAGAAGTCCCATTCTGGTTCATCGGAATGCTATTTTACGGGTTCAAAATGATTAACACTGTTCTCACGTCTGATACCGAAAAGAGCGGGAATGGACTCCTAGCTGAGGATGCATACCATTTACCTATCGACTGTATTACTTAGAAATATGCTACAAAAATATTTCGGACGGAGGGACAGACGAGCAGAGCTCTTCGAAGAGGGGGTAAAAGCTTTGGTTAACCTTTATATTTCTAAAACAAGATGGCAAACGATAGAACAAATATATGGTTTGTCTCTTTTTTCCATTATTAAGTGATGCATTATATCCACTAAAAGTCCTTGAGCTTTTTGTTTTAAGTATAATTGTTTAAGCCATAAGTATATAAATAGTGCTAAAAATTAAATATGTAAAAAAATCGTATTTCAAGTCATATATAAAGAAATTTTTACGAACTTATACGATTAAAATGTCTTTATTGTTCATGAAAACAACCGAGTTTCGTCTTGAAATAGTTTATATTACAAACAAGCATCAGGTTTTTGCAATAATGCCCAAACTAATAAATCAAAGTAATGTAAAATAATTATTTTTATTTTATTTTTAATCCTAGGATCTGAGATTCGATTGTCTTAAGTTTCAAACAATAGAACACATTGTCGCATCGGGCTTATGGAACTGTCGTGGTCTAAGCGAACGTTCTGACTTTTCTCGATTTTACTATTCCTACAGCTGTTCTCTTTATTTCTTTGTATTTGATGTTACTCAAGATGTCAAAAATCTAGTAACCCTTTGCCAAATGTTTTAAAACGTTTATAATTTCTGAAATTTAACATATTTTTGTTTGTATGCACTACCACCTATTCTGGTGTCGCATGTCTTTAATTGATGAAATGAAAATGTATAATTGTATTGAAAGGTGTCGATTAGTTGTTAATCATTCATTGCAAATAATATCAAATACTTATGCCATATCGGGTAGACCATACCCCGTTATGATTACTGTTATCATTTGATTATTTACGAAATATTATATTTGTGATGTTGGTCACATTTCCTGTTCTTATCTACATCATGATTTTTAACCAAGGTTTTTCTTACAAGAAAAGACTTAAAGTACAGTAGAAGGGAATATCCATAACAAAGGATTTATCTTTTTGACAACCAACCTTTTGTATGTTTATAAAGGGTAGGTAAAAGAAGAACCTCAATCAGGAAAAACATATATAATCTGTATAAACTTAGAGTTTGACTTATATTTGACTAAACAAATAATTCAAAGATAACTTTATCAAAGGTATTCGTTTTATGATCTTCTACCGACTAACTTGTGGATGATTATACAAATCCTTTATCAATTATTTTGAAAACTTAGCTATCAAGTACATTCAAAATATCATGTATGAAGAGATTACATGTAGTAACGCGCAGAGTTTTTTATTTGTTCTGGCCTATATTTTTAATTACCAATGTAAATGTTCATTTAAATATGAGTAAAGGTAATATCAAACTATTAAAATTATGAAATCATCAAATCTTGATTTCTATTACACTATTTTTTCTTCTATGTATTATAAAACGGCTATACCTGCTAGAATCGTGTGAAGCTCACTTCCTGTTGCATGGTTGCTATTACATTTACACCAGGGGAGTTTAAGGGAAAGGGGAGGGAAACGGGCAAACCTGCCGCTAGAAAATGGCCGACAACTTCAGTCTCGCGAGAATAACGCTTCAGACGTGAACAATTTCATTGGTTAAAAAAAAATCTTCGGAATTGATATAAATAAACTTGACCTTGTCAGTTTAAAAATAGAAGTGATGGGCGTTACTACACGTGGTTTCTCTTTGAATGAAGTGACATGAATCGACCTAAAAATTTTTAATTAATTTAATTGGTCATAATAGGACCTGTGTGGTTTGGACAATCATGCCACATCTTCTGTTTTATAATTCACCCAGTCAGGCTAGAAAGTACCTGAATGACATAAATATGCCGATAAAAAATGCATGGGAAAAGAAAATATCTCTCTAATGAATGATCGCAATCCTAGAATTACTGGAAGCTAGCATAGGGTGAGATTCCTGATGATAAGACACCAAGCCTCTCAACAAGAAAACTTATCAAACACAGTTTGCACAGTAATACATGTATTGTGTTGTCAATGAACCTGAGCAAAGACAAGAAGGATGCATGCAAAATTTTGTATTAGCAAATAAGCAATCAGTAAATAGTTTCTCTAACAACAAAAACTAGTCCTTATGTTCTACTGCAACATCAAACCTGTTACCTTTGCACATATGTTTGGTAAACCTACATGTAACAGTGAGATTCTATGGATCATTTTTAAATCTACATGCTTTACATGTAATGTTTCCATAGACTGTTGAATAAGATTTCCCTTGTCATATCACAATCCTACATTTTTAACGGGCCAGCCTTATTATTGTATTAAATTTTCAAATATTTAAAAAATTTTGTAATAGTCTTGAGAAGCTTGTGATATCTGTATCCAACAAAATTAGTTAAAACAGTTACCAGATTCTATCATATATATAAAGATATCTATCATATATATAAAGATATAATTTTAAAGTTAGGTTGCACACAGGTTAAACACAACCCATAGGGACTTGTCAGTTACTCATAAAAGTTAACTTTATAACAACATTATAAGATCTTTGAATACTCCTTTCTTTTGAACCTACATTGACTCTTTGCTCAATAATTTATACCAAAACTAAGTTCAGTATTTTGTTACATTTTTTTGTCCTTCACGCTCCCAATAATTTTATTTGGCATTCACACAATACCTTGTTTTCTTTGGCTATTAATGATATTTTACATTAATCCACCCAGATATTGTTTTGTTTCATGTATTAACTTAAAACAACCAGGTGTTTTTATCAACTGTGTTTAGATTTTAAACCAGCCATCAGAAATGGTCAGTACTTTTCATTTGTCTGCATTCTATATTATCAACTGCAAAAGTTAAATCATATGCAGTTTGTTTTTTAAGTTTGTTTTAATTTTGTTTTGTCAAAACACTGTCCCAGGTAACTTCAGAACAATCTCCATTGATGTATACACATTGTGTATTTTGAAACAGGAGGAAAATACATAAAAATTCAGGTGCAAATTCCCTCTTTTTTCAGGGAGACAGGAAACAACAATCAAGCTAAGTCCTTAAAAGGCCAATTTTCTTACGCACAATGCTTTTTGACAATTCACTGTCATTTAATATAAGACATAAAATTAAATAAGCAGGAATATTTGGGAACTGGATATCTATTGTTGGTCTTATATTACATTTATTAAAATTTCACTGAAATGTGAGACATTCTATTATGTGACACATACATGTACTTTACTTTTATTTAAGTAATTAAAGTATTAAAACATCAAATGTTTACAGAAAAAATAGCAAGTCAAACTGGAACAAAAGGCTTGCCAAAGAGTGTGTTGTGAAACATTCAGAAATCTGTGAAGTGGTTCTGTTTTGCTGTATGCCACAGTATCTCTTTAAGGCTATCACAATCTTCTGGGTATATCATGTCTCCTAATGGAACTGGTAATATCTTGCTTTAAAATGGATTTGTAATGAATTCATACCTTTGCTACATGGAAAAAAGGAGATTACACTAAAATCAAGCAAAAATGCAAACAACATTTAAATATTTCATGTCTTTATAAGGATGATTGTCATTTTAGTCAATATTTTTTGCATTATTCAGATATTAATTTTTTGCTTTTGAAAAGTATAGCATGTTTTTAATCCAAGCATCACAAAGGTAACTATTTTAACTTACTAAAAAAACCTTATGGAAATTATAGATATGAAATAACTATTTATTCCAATTGATTACAGTAAAAAAAGAGTAGAGTTAAAATGGATTAAATATGATAATTATATAAAATTGAAAACGGTTCGTATATTGAGTAAATATTCATGACACAAAAATCGCATATGTACAAGAAAACTGACTTACCATGATTTCTTCACAATTGTCAATCTAAAATTATTTGGTTATTTCAATCTTTCCTTGTTGTTTTGGGCATAAATATATGGAACCTGAAAAATTGCAAAAGCTTTAAATAATTTTAGAGCTTGTGCAGCATGTGCATATTGTGTGCAGAAGAAAAAAATCTTCATATTGAAAGTAACTAATTAAAAAATAATATTGTCAGTATTATGTTTGTGATCTTATGATCTTAACTGCAATGGCATTAATAGAGCCTTGAACTGCATTAGAGCATACCCATCTGGACGGCCTAATACAACACTGAACAAAAATATTGCAATAAACAAACATACCACATTTACAATGTCATATTTATTTTAATAAATGTTTGCCCCCCAGCCTTTCTGTTTTTTTAAAGTCTGTTTTGTTTTGACAACACTTACAAAAAAGCAGTCCAGGGTACTGATAGTCATTTCAATACTTTACACCCTCAGTATACCAACACCATTGGAACAAAGCGTGATTGTTGCAATATATGAGAGTTTCAATAGATCAAGGGAATACCTACATATAAACTACAGTACTACTGGAAAACAGGGACTAAAAACATGAAAAAGTGTTAAAGTGTAGTGATAAATGAGGGCTTGCTAATAAAGGGGCGATATTAAAAGGGTACCCTGTACTTGTTTTCATTACATTGACATCAATCATCCCTATTCTTTGTTGGACTCGACACTTATGTGTTTTGGCAGCTTTTACAAATTATAATGTGTCCTCTCTATATTTTTTTTAATTGTTTATTTATGCTAATAAACAAAATGTACTTTAGCATTCGTTAGAATTCTTGAATTTTATTGTTATCTAGATTATAGGGACAGTGTTTGTTGCATTTTTGTTTGTTTTGATTGAATACTTCTGTCCAGGAAGATGAGTGGAAACAAACATAATTTTATTTAGGCCCAAAATATGATTAAAGAGCATGAAATCAAATTGTGGAGTGACAACAGTTGTAAAGTGATGGCAAAAGCTCACATGGCATTAAAGGGTAGATGAGCAAAAAATGATTTCTCATGTACAATTTTCTTGTTGCTCTTGTGCTAAACTGGGTAAAGTCAATGAGACCATATTTAATTTCCAATCTTCACCAGAGTTACTGTTTTGGTAAAGGACCATTTAACTGTTGAGTCATGTGGCCATGTTTCAAAGAAGCAATTAAATTTTTTTGGGGTTAATTCTTATATATAAATTGGACCGCCTTGGTGGTGTAATGGGTAGCCTGGTTGCCTTGAGTGCAGAAGGTCATGGGTCCCATCTGGATGGATCAAACAAAAGACATTCAAATTGCTACTTGCTTAGTACCCAGCATTAAGGAGTAAGAACAAAGACAAGTCTGCTAGGACTATAAGGTTAAAAATCTGGCTGGGTTTGTAGGTCTAGTTACGAGCAGAGTTTATTTACAATGTATTATCACTCCATATGATCTCATCCTGAATATGCATGAAATATTGGTGGTGGCCCAGTATATCAAAGGTCCAAAAGAACGATAGGCTGAAGGTTTCATAGACTGAGGACTCGATATTCCAAAATTAATGCCTAATTTCAGGATATGCGGACAAGCCGGAATCTGTTCACATCCAAACTAATCGAGGTCAGCTTGACCTACATTCCATGCTTCATTGACTCAGGTAATGTTTTGTGACCAAGTTTAATCTCCAGGTACTGTGTGACCTACCTACATGCAACTTGATATGTTTATTTGACTTTGGGAATCAATCAGACTATTGAGCTTTTGGACTATCTGACCTTCAAACTTTTGGATCTCCAGAATATTGGACCCTTGGACTATTGGGCCTTCGGACCTGTGAACCGTCACCGAAATAGTTGCCACTGTTCAACCAATCAATATTAAAATACTTACATGTTTATCAATATTTAACTGGTTCATGCAAGTGTACTATGAGGCGGGGTAGGACCTTTTTCGGGATGCCGGGATTCTACAATTTTAGGTTTAGGATTTCGGGATTTCATTTGTACCATTAGACTCCGGGATTTCGAGAAAAATTAGTATCAAAATTCGGGATGAACTGTATTTTTACCTCGGGATTATGGGAGAATACAATAACAAGATCCGGGATTCATGAAATTTCACTTGGGAAATGCGGGATTTTTTTCATTATTGCTTCACAAAAGCAAACAAAAATTCTCAAATAATACCGGACAGCCAATTATCACGACTTTCTAACAACCCTGTTGTCATGGAATTATTGAATATTAAAATGATTTGTAATTGGCTGATATTATATGAACGTCGATGCAGGCATTTATTTTCAGTTAGCTGTACTTACACATGTATCATTTACCATGGCGGTTTGCGTTTAAGCAGATGGATTTCGATCACATCACATCTTCACCGTATTATTTATCGGGATTCGGGATTTTTCTCATTTAATTTCGGGATAGCGGGATTTTGTCAAAATTAGATCTGGATTCCGGGATCAGACCCCCTCCTACCCCCCCTCATTTATCAGTATTTTTTTTTTAAAAGATCAACAGATTCTGGTTTTAGTATATCCATTCAAGTACAAATTTGTCCAAACTATATGATATGTAAAGGAAGTACTGTACAGGGATGTATGAGAAATAAAATGTCATTTCAAGAGGAACGAAAGATTATAATTGGCTTGCATGTTACATTTCGATCAATTTACATGACAACACATGAAGTGAAGTTGGTGTAATAATTTGACACACATATTATATATTCAGTTGCAAATTGGATGAAAAGCTACCAGAAATAAGAAATAATGTTAGAAAATTCATGTCAGTGGAATTGTACATAGGATCCCTGATTCATAATCCTACAAAAAACAGAGAACTTCTGGGCCTCAATCAAGGAAATTTTCCCCGAGCAATAGATGTATCTTGAACTTAGAACGCAGTTTTCAAAAATTGGTCATGACGGTCAAGTCAATTCTTTAATTTTCTTATTATTTTTTGTTTGTTTGTTTTCATCAATCATGGGAATTAAATTTTGCGAGAGGGGTGATGTGAGAGAATGAGTGCAGGAGAGGAAAAACATGTAGTGTGTAATGCTAAGAGTGAGGTGTGGTTAAAATTGGAAATCTTTAATAAAAGTATTTAATTGAAATGATTTTAACACTTGGTCACTGTGAATCATCATTTATAATTTTTGTTCGAGTTTGTTAATGTCAATACACTATTACAACATGGTCAGGTAGTGATGGAGGGATTGATGTAAAACACTGAGCTAGGAAAAAAATAAGATGTAGAAAAAATTCACACACATATGTATAGGGAATTAGGTTTGGTGAATACTTACACAAAAATAGGAAATTAGATTCAGTAAATACTGAAACTGTCACATTGACACATACTTTTTGTGCCTGTCCCAAGCCAGGAACCTGTAATCCAGTGGATGTCATTGTTTTTGTCTCGCCTGCGACGAAGTCGCGAAAGCGAGACATAGGTGTTACTTTCCGGCGGCGGCGGCGTTAACTTTTTTGAAAGCTCTATATCTCTGAAAGTATTAATGATAGGATGATCAAAGTTAGTGTGCT